>OY821520.1:100158691-100431191 GCA_963682025.1 Cordilura impudica | reverse complement strand
TCCATTTATTCAGTTGCATATTTATACTGGCCTGATGTTGCTGAAAGTGTCAGATTCGGTCTACATATCCGAAGATACTCGCACATACATACTTAGTTTAAAGATAACAACAATAAAATTTATGTGTGTTTATTATTGTTTTGGAGTGTTTTTGTATATTTGTCTGTTTTTATTTAGCATTGATGCTAGTTTGGCTACTGCTGTCGTGGAATCGAATTATAATGATGGTTCGATGGTGGGCATATGAAATGATGGTAATATGAGGATGGTACTCGTATATTTATGATTGCTGATTTAAAAACGTATAATTTTCTCACGTATTTCGGGTGTTTATTTGTTTTAAATATTTAGTGTTTTATTTTTATTCGGATGTGAGCAGTAGTAGAGGTCAGTTATTTCTTTAATTTGAAATTTTAACACATTTAATGATTTATTTTCTTTTAAGAATTGATATTTTATTGCAGTACGTAAGGTAAGCTAATGAACGACGATTATGATACACTTGCCAGAAAAAGAGGCCGTGCACCTAAAATTAAAACTGTCTTTCTACGGAAAAAACGAATTAATTAACTAAGTTGAATTCTAATAAATTGTTATTCTATATATTGTATTTTTTTAATTTATTTAAGTTTTTTGCTTTTAAAAATTTTTTTGCAGTTAGAACACGTAAAAATAGAGAAAAAAAAGTAAGAAAAAATTTTTACACCTGAAATTTTACTATAAACGAAAAAACTAAATGTGCATTATATATTTCCTAGGTTAGAAACTTCGAGGATATCCCTTGCGCTTTAGTACCCCTGTGGGCCGATTTGGCATCGACTTAATCAACTTTAAAGTATCCTCCCTACTCCTTTTACCCCACTCATCCAAATTGACGCTTTTTAACTTTGACTTTGAGGTTATTTTATACTGACGGATTCTGCGCCCCACAAATCCTCTATAGCAGGGGGTTCTTAACCAGTGAGGCATACCTCTCCAGGGGAGGTGTGAAGAGTCTCCAGGGAGGTACGAGTATAATTTATTATTAGCAAAAAATAATAAGTACATTGCGTAGAAAATAAGTATGAGAATTTAGAACATTTTTATTTTAATTTTAAATTGAGACATAGTATATACTAGACTAGTCATAAAAAATGTTTTTCTTTAATCGATATTTATGTGTGCGCCGCACAGTGAACCATATTTTAAGAAGGCGGCCAAAAATCATTTTTTTTTTGCAACCGATTTTAAAGTTATGTTATTCATTTGAAAGTAAATACTAGTAAACCTCGGGAGCCAAAAAATTGCGACTCTATCTCAACTATATCACAGCGAACAGGGTCTTCGAGAATGGACTTTCTCAGTATTTTGCTAAAATTAAAAATTTCTTTGTAAATTTTTATTTTTTAATGACTGTAACTTTTTCGATTTAAAAGGTTTTGAAGTGAAATAAATTTTGTATAATTTTGTGGCTTCCATACTATTAATGTTAAAAATGTAAAATCACTGAGTCATTCCGAAATTTAAAAAATTTTTTTTTAGAAAAGGTCCAAATTTTCCGAAAAACTCCTACTTAATAGAACATAACTCCTGCCAGTCAAAAGCAGTCAGAAAAGATCTTGCACTCTTATATAGTCCGAACCCTCTCCTATAGTCCTATACTACATTATACACCCGCCAGTTTCCGCCCGTGTGTATCAGAACAATTTTTCTGACCCAAGGTTAGATATTTTCTGCAAAATTTATGAATACAAAAGTTGTCCACTATGTGATTAGGATATATTAAGTTTGAGGTGATGTTTGTAACTGCCAAAAATATTGGACCTTTATCCATCTTTTATTATACGGATCGACTCAAAAACATTTTCTGAGTCGATTAAACGATGTCCGTCCGTCCGTCTGAGTGTTATGAATACAAAAGTTGGTCGTACCGGTGCACCGCGGTGTATTTTTTTGCGTGTCGGTAGAGTTGTCAGGAGTTGTTATATACTTATAAAAAAGGGTTGAGAGATATAATGCGCTTAATTGTTACAGGTACATTTACATAGGTACTTTCAAAAACATTAATAGTCTGAATTAGAGTTATATAGTTTAAATACCTGACAAAATGGGAAACAATTTAAATAACAGGTAAATGGTAAAAAAAAAACTATTGCGACATAGCCCTTTAAGATATGAGCAGGTATGCTTCACCTTTTAAAAGGCGTTAGGGTGTGGGTTTTTATGCTTCTAAAAGTGGTAATAAAAGATAAAAAATTTTATTTTACATAATTGGAAGAAAGAGTATTTGTAATAATGTTCACAATTATTATTCAGTACAATTTGTGCAATGGCTAAGTACTGTTACAGAGATCTGGCAGATACTTATTTTCAACGAAATTATGTAGACGATGTAATTTTGCACATAGTGAGCAACGACTTCTTTAAGAATTGTAACCTAGAAGACATTGAAATGCACAAAGGAAAAATTACGAATTTGAAAAGACGGTACATTGAATGATCTCATAGCAAGGCAAAGATGTACAAACGTTACCAAGACTGGTTAATAAAGGAAATAATTTTTGAGAGTGCATCTATAACTGCCAATGAAAGTGGAAAAAAGGGTCGACCAGCAAAACCAATTGACGGATGTAGTGAAAGATCTCGAAGGCGCAAGCTGGAGAATATCAATGAAGAAATTTCTCAAAGAATTATTAAGGATTCATTTTTGCACCAAATTCAACCAACCCAAAATAAAAAAAAATAAAATTTAAATAATTGAAAAAATAGTAGAAGCGAGCCCAAGGCGCACAAAGAGGATTTTGAAAAGCATTCCTACACCAATTGAAGATAAGAAATTTACGCCGGAAGAAGCGTTCGCCCTATTTTTGGATTTGAAATTGACCAAAAATCAATATAAGGAATTGCGGAAGCGAACCAATGAAAAGAATTGTGGGATTTTTCCAGAGTATCGAATTTTAGTTTCTGCCAAAAAAGAATGCTTACCTTCACAATCTGCTATTAGTGTCACTTCAACATCAGCAGAAATAAAATTGCAAGATCTCCTTGAACATACTGCAGAACGATTGCTAAATACGCTTGATACTGATCATTTAAAAAAAATTGATAACGGCAGCATTACTTTAATTTCTAATTGGGGATGAGATGGATCCTCTGGTCAGAAACAATACAAGCAATTTAATGCCGAAAATTCATCAGACGCTAATTTATTTATGTTATCTTTCGTTCCATTGCGCTTAACAAAGAGGTATAGCGTCTTAGAGCCGTCAACTAGTAGAGCAACAGAAATTGATATATGGAAAAATGAAATTCCTTCTTCAACAATGTATTGCAGACCAATAAAATGTGCATTCAAAAAGGAAACCAAAGATGTCATAACTGAAGAAGTTCAAAAAATAAAAGATCAAATTAAGGAACTTCAACCAGTAATATTTAAATTTGATGACCAAGACATTGAAGTACATTTTAAAGAATGTCTCACATTGATTGATGGAAAAGTTGCACATGCTTTAACTGGAACAAAGTCAACGTCTACGAATTTGGAATGTCCCCTCTTCATGCTAAAATACGTTTAATGGACCATATTCTTAAATTGGGTTATGATTTGGAATTTGGTCCGTTAGGCGAAACAGTGAGAAAAAACAAAGAAAATTAAGAAAAAAGAAAGAAAAAAAAAACAAATTCAACAAAAATATCTACAGCTAGGCCTCGTAATCGACCAACCAAAACAAGAGGAAGGAAACACAAATGATGGAAATACTGCAAGGAGATTTTTTACCGATCTCGAAACTGCAGCATCTATCACAGGTGTAGATCATGAATTAATAAGACGATTCAAAATCATATTATAAGTTCTAGCATGCAGCAGAAAGATAAATGCAAAAAAATTTGGAGAGTACGCCAATAAAACAGCTATACTTTATAATGAAAAATACTCTTGGAGATATATGCCATCCACGGTTCATAAAATGTTGTACCATGGGGAACAAATAATTCAAAACAATATGCTACCAATAGGAGATCTATCTGAAGAAGCGCAAGAAAAAAGGAACAAAGACTACAGATTCTTTCGCGAGCACAACACAAGGAAAATGTCCAGATGTTGTACTAATGAAGACCTTATCACTATTTTGTTGTGCACTTCAGATCCATATATGTCCAGCATTCGTCAAAAATGGAAAACTACCTCTATTGAATTAGACGAACAAGCTAAACAACTTCTAGAAGATGAAAAACAAGGCTATTTGGAAGAAATTTTTACTACAATTTTTCATTACATTAACAATAAGTTACACTTTTTTTATATAGTTAAAAAATTTTCTTGATTTAAAAATTTATATATTTTGTAAATTTACAATAAAAATTGTTATATTTCATAAATTTACCATAAAAATTGACATAGAAATATTTAAAAAGACAATAAAAAAAAATTTAACTAAAGCAAAAACATACGAGTTTTTCATTGAAACTTCTCTATCTTGAACCAATATAAGGTAAATTTTACGTTCGCTGCTTAATAAATTATATTTTAACTCGGGATCTTTCAAAAAAAAAAAAACAACCTTTGCCCCTTGTGCACATTAGGACTAAAAAGTTTACGGGGGCCAAACTTTGGCATTTTCTGAAAAAATTAACTTAAAAAATTGTTAAAAAGTATTATTTGTAAAATTAACTGAAAAAATAAGACATTATATTAAAAAAAAAACTTTTTTACCGTTTAACACTTCACTTTTGTACTAAAATTCAACTACAAATGAAAATGTATTTTAAACCCTCCGTAACTTTTTTATTTTCGGTCGAGAATTAAGTTTTATAGCTAAACTTAAAACCTAAGTCTCGCCTACCAAACAAAAAAAAAAACGCATATCAAAATTCCAATCCAATCAAAAATTATAGATTTTTGACCGCCTTCTCGTCAAATGGTCCACTGTGCGCCTTCTAAAATATAAGGTTTGCTTTCATAAACACGGTTCAGAAAATATCATAAAACACACAATGTTCTGTTCTAAAGCCAACACATATTTTTATTTTCATATCAATTGTGTGTGTTTCTAAATTTTGTACGGTGCCCAACACAATCATAACTGTGTTTCGTTTTAATATTTAGTTATCTACACGAACATTTTTCTATCACGTATTTTTAGTTTCGAATATACATAAACCACACAAATTCGAGTGTAGCTTCATTTTAAGTTCGTGTTCTTGCACGTGTACTACTAAAAAAAACAGAACATGTTCTTGAACGCGTACATTTAAAAATTTAAACATTATCCACTCGCGATCGGAAAAAAATGAAATTAGGTCATAAACAACATATAAAATTTCTCTGTTTTCTATTTTATTACTATCTTTTTTTTTATTTATTTTTATTTTTATTATTATCTTTTTATTTTTTTTTAACTGCTAATGAATTATTTTAGATTTTTTTAATAAATTTGGTTGAAACAATTGTTGTCATTATTATAGGAGTGTTTCAGATTTTTCCGATCACGAGTGGACCAAATATTTGGTAAGTGCGACGCCTAAAATATAGACGCGCCTAAAATATACTAACTAAATGTGCAAGTGTTCCATGATAAAAATTTGGAATAAATCGAGCAACGTTAACCCATTCTTTGCAGAACTATGAATTTTGCCGTATTTAAAAAAATTAATAGTTCTAGTAAACTGTGCTATATTTTATGAAAACTTACCCTTATATGCTCCTAAGGTTAAAATGATCCAAAATTCAGCAGTATTTGCAAAATATTCGAATTTTTTGACTTAATCGTCCTATACTAGCTTGGGGTCATTTGTGGCGCCAAGTCCAAATGGGCTAATGACATCAAATTATAAAATCATTATAATCATCAAATCATAAAAATCGGTAAAATATAGCACAATTTTATTTCCCATTTAGGTTACTAAAACAATTATTTTTTAAAATATGCCAAAATTCACAGTTTGGCCTGGGCAAGGAATGGGTTATGGGTTGTTCGATTTATTCAAAATTTTTGGAATGGAAGACTTGCATATTTGGTTATTTTATCTTATGCATCACAAGTAACAATTCGACAGCACTTAAGGCTCGTTTCCGCATACACCGTAATAGTCGACGAAAACGAAATTGCATACATTTGCAACGAAAAAAGGTTCGTTCCAGAAATCGGCGACGAAAATTAGCAACGTAACGGCGGCGTTCAGTAACGAAAAACTAGCCATTTGGCGACGGAACGAAAACAACATAGACTAGGTTGTTTTCGTTGCTGTAGGAACGAAATATGATATTTACAGAGTTGTTAATCAAAAATTGTGCGACAGAGGTGTTAATAAAAAAGTAAATAAACAAAGTGCGACATATTATTCATTTGCTTCTTGTGAAATTTCGATAAAGTTGCGACGAGGAAAGGATGATTGACTTTGTCAAAAATAATGAAATTTTGTACAATATACGACATACACAGTTCCGTGACAGTGTACGAAAAAATCAAGTGTGGTTGAAATTGGCAGATGAGTTAAATGCATAAAGTATGTATATTTATTTCATTTTATTTTGTTAAAATAAAGCATGGTGAAAGATTTGTAAAATTGATCGGTCCTGCCATGCAACCGCTCCAACTCCATTGAAATAATCTTTCAATTTGTCCCGAATTATTGATGCTTCATTGTTTGGTCGGCCACCAGCTGTTGCATTTGCAATTGGAATCAAATTATTAACTGGGATAGTCAAGTCGTCTGTATTGCCGAATATGGTCTCTGCCGGTGAATTTATTTTTTCGGAACGCATCATATTGTGTAATATACATGCCGCAACAATAACATTGTCGATTGTTTCCGGGGTAGTAATACCAATTGGTGTGTGAAAAACAAGGAAATATGAAGCCATAATTCCAAACGCATTCTCCGTTGTTCTTCTAGCACGGGAATGGCGGTAATTGTAAATTGCTTTGCATCGATCCTGTAGTGATTGTTGTCTTGGATATGGTTTCATGAAGTTTTTGTGCAAGGCAAATGCTTCATCACCAAGTATAACATTTGGCAAAACAGTTTCAGTGTATGGTAGAGCATTCGGCGGTGGAATATTAAATTGCTCGTTGTTAATTCTTTGGCCCATTTCGCTTTTTAAGTAAATGCCATCATCCCCTTCTCGGCCATATGAGCCAACGTCTACCACTGTGAACTTGTAATTTGCATTGACCATCGCCAAGAGTACAATTGAATGAAAATCTTTGTAGTTGAAAAAGGCTGAGCCAGTCTTGGGTGGAGATTTTATATGTACATGTTTGCCATCAATTGCCCCACAACAATTCGAATAGTTCCATTTGGTTGAAAAATCAGCAATATTTTTAGTGAATGATTCAGTCGTTGGTGCTGGCATCGCTGTCCCCAAAAAATGTTTCACAATAGATGCAAGGCTTTTTGGAATAATTTTAGAAATTGTTGATTTGTGTGCCCTTAATTGAAAGGCCAACGATGCAAATGTTTCACCAGTAGCTAGATATCTGAAATGCATAACAAAATATTTTATTAAAGTTTTATTTATATTTATGTAGTTGATGCTGTGAAAAAAAAATGGGTACATATGTGCGACTATTTCTTTCGGATGCAAACAAAAACAAGTAAGAAAATTATAGTCGGTCTACACCGACTATACGATACCCTATACCATGCGTTTAGAGACCCTATCTCTCAGGTCCAACTAACTGGACATAGAAAATAAGCATAAACCAAATTTGAGTGGGATTGTTATTAATTTTTTCGGCTGCAGATATGAAAAAGTTCATATCGGATGCTATATCTATATGGGGGCTAGGCCCAAAAATGGACCGACCCTGACCATGTTTGGTAAAGTCTCTTTACCAAAGAATCAGTGCAATATTTTTGTTTTTTGATAGATTTAAGTGAAGATCGGGAAGCAGCTCTATATGGGGCCTATGACTAAGAGTTGTCCAATAGGGATAATTTTTGGACTACTGATTAAAGGATGTAACATATACATACAAACCCAATTTGACTAAGATTTGTATGATAATTTGGATCTTATGGCAATATATGTTGATTTCATAGGGGTCATTTGTATGGGGGCTAGGTCTGAACATGGACCGATTCTCACCAGTTTCAATCGCGTTCATCCCATGGCCTATAAAAGATTAAATACCAAATTTCGTCAAAATATATTCATATTTGCGACCTGCAGTTTGATTACAAGCTTTACATGGACACACAGACGGACGGACGGACGGACGGACATCGTTAAATCGAATCAGATAGTGATTCTGATTCGATCGGTATAATTAAAGATGGGTGTAGGTCAAATATTTTTGGTTGTTACAAACAGCAGCACAAAGTCATTATACCCAAACCACATAGTGGTATAGGGTATAAAAACCACTGGAAACCCAACGACCTCTTCAAAGCGAAATGAATCGATGATGTTTCTTTTAGATACATCCATTTTGAAGCGGAAGTAAATATCTGATTTTTACCAAAATAAACATCATTTAAAATGTTCTTTTTTTTTAATTTTTAGAACCGTAACCAACTTGACATTAAGCGAAGCATCAAAAACCAACGACGCATCACCATTCACCCAGGCATCATTATGCACTGAGGCATCTCCTGAGCAATGCTTACAAATTGACTTGGAGCAGTCCGGAATAGATTTCAATTTGGAGAATATCTCGGATATAAAAGAAGCCACAGATGGTTGTACCAGCAGCAATACATCTTGGGCAGATAGTCGGCCTAGCAGCTTCGATATCGAAACTCCACAGTCTAGTCGAAACAAACGACGTACTACATCTTGCGAGCCCATAAATGATCTACTCCGTGAACTAATTACAACGCGCAAGCAAAAACCAATGGATTTTTTGCAACCCACAACAAAGTCGAAGGACCATTTGGACCAATTTTTTGAATCTATTGCCACTACAATGCGTTCATTCCCGACCATGTCGATCGCAAAATTGAAATTGAAAATTTCACAGATTGTCGGTGAAGAAGAAGTTTCTTTGGCTGAGCAAGAACAATTGGCTGAAGTGCTATGCAACTCAAATGCCTCGCCGACCGAACATTTACATATCGATCCATTACAATAATGCCCATATATGTTTTAACATTTTTATTTAATAAAAAGCCATTTCTTACCTTAAAGTAATGCAAAATTTTTGCCATGGTGTCATTGGTTCTCTGTTCCAGGTGGTAGGTATTCCTTCCAAATCACATTTGATAGTATCCAGCACAGATTAAAAAAGATGACGGCTCAAACGAAAATATTCTTTAAATTTGGTATCATCATCCATCAAATAACGATCAATTAAGATATTGTGTGCACCTTCTCTTGCCCGCTGTTTGTACATCACGTGGATATTTTTTCTGCTTTTCTTTACTTTTAATATTAACAGCAGTAACAAATCTTCTTCATACTCCTCCTGAGCCATATTATAGGCTGCAATTCGACTATTTGCCTCGTTAATTTCATCGAAACTTTAATTTTCCATATTTTTTGTATTTAATCAATACTTATTTTCGATGCACAATATTACACTTCACAATGACAACTAAAAAAAATTCCGTTCAGTTTCTGTATTATGCCGCAACGCTCCCAACTGAAACGAAAACGATTAGCAACGAAACGGTGCCGTACAACAGCGTTTTCAGTTTCAGTTTTCGTTTTCGTCGACGATTCCAGTGTATGCGGAAACGAGCCTTTACAATATATTTGAATTTTTTGAATAAATTATCTTTTATTAGCTTGGCGTCATATGTGACCCCAAGTCCAAAAGGGATAATGGGGTCATATAATTTTTTTCAGAAACCCTAGGCTATTAAGATAAAATATAATATTTGAAAGTAGAAAACTGATAAATTTTTGATAAAAATTATTTAGAAAGAGTACATTTACTGAATATCTCACAAAAAACTCATTTTTCTCGAAATCCGCAAAAAAAAATTCCTTGTAACAAAAATTCTGGCGGAGGAATTTACTTAAAAATTCACTCAGTTAATATCTAACATACATTTAACAAAACCTTAAAGTGCCAGATGCATTTTTTGAAATTTTGTTTAAGAAAATTTTTTAAAACTTAAAAAAGGAGTTTTCAAAGTTTTATCAAAAAAATTTTCCATTTTTGGTCTCATTTCGCAATAGGTTACCAACATCTTAATAAAATAATAATTCATATCTAAGAACTTATAGGTATGGAGACCAAAAAAAAAATTATGACTTTAATCAATTTGTTAAAGTTGAAAATTGTTCATCACAGCGGTATCATGACCTAAAGCTTTTTTTGGCACAAAAGTGGTCTGGGGCATTTGCTGTTTCTTGGCGAGTTTTTATTCGCTTTTGAAGTTATATAGCTTTTTGAATAGGTAATTCAGTACTGATATCGATTCATATCACAACTTGTCGAAAAAATTAAACTATTGGACGAAATTTTCGTAAAATCTGAAAAAAAAAGTCATATTTTATCCATATAAACACGCATTTAAAATTTTCAGTCGCGTTTAGGCACCTCCAAATTTTTTTTTTTTGATTGACCCAAAACTTTGTATTTTTCAGTTTTTTTGCTATTTGCATATTTCTAGGGGGTGGGACCGAAAGTTTGAACACTTTTTTTTATTAAGGGCCACCCTAGTATACATATGTATGCATCTGGATACAATTAAGAAGGAAACAACACTGCAAAAAATTCACAATTAACGAATTTGACGAAAACATCAATTTTATTTGGTTCTTCATGACCTACAGTTTGTTTTCTATTGTGAATCAAACAGTACGAACACTTAGAAATGTTTTCCGAACACTATTCAACAAACTATTCAACAGACTTTTCAACCTTGCAAAAACACTTAAAAATGTCCTCTATAACACTTTTTGTTTATGAAAAACTGCATTGAAAACTACTACAACAATAAACAAAAAGGTAGGACAAAGCAACAGATGCCTTTCGAAATGGCAAACACAACAACCAAAATTGAAGTTGACTAGTTATTGCCACTAAACACACAGCCGCCTTCAAAAGCAAAAAAAAAAACAGAATAAGTTAAACTGGACAATTTATAACGGCCATAAAACAGCATCCACAAATACCAAAATAAGAAATAAGAGTAATAAATGCATAAAATTAACAGAAAATATTTAAAGTAAGTGTGAGAAACAATATGTAAAATTTAATAAAAGGAGTAACCAAACAAGTTAAAACAACCACCTGCCCAAATAAAATCAAGCAAAGTGTAAATGAGAAATTCCCCCAAAAACAAAACAGCGCAAGTCGACAAAAAACAAGAGGTGAATTTGTAAAACAGCATGAATTGGGAGAGGAAGAGAGAGAGAGAGAGAGCGAATGGTGGTTTTATATATTAAGAGTCCAGCAGGCAAAAAGAGTACTTAAGAGTGCAAGAGAGTTGAACATAACAGTTTAGCCAAGTTACAAACCCTTATGTTTTCCATTTAGCATCAGGTAGTTTTTACAAAATTTTCTGCTAAATGGCGAGATGAATTAACTAAAGCAACATGTGTGCTTCATACCTAGTTCGCCTAAACGTTGTGTTTATGGTTTGAAGGTTGCTTTAAGGGAAAGATACTCGTACGTTTTGAAACATAAAATTCAAACGCTTGGAAAATTTCGTTTTGTTTGGTTGGTTGGCTAAGCTAAAATGGGGGGGAAAAAAACAGTAGATGTAAACGGCAGCATCCGTGTTGTATGTGTCGGTGGCTAACAGCCAAAACGTTCGTGTTTATACGTCCGTATACGTTCTATATGCGCTTCATACCTTTAGATCATCGTGTGTTGCTGTGTGTTTCGTATGAAACAAACAAATAAACAAACAAACGTGTATGCGCGTGTATCATCTTGTCTTAGCGGCTAAAAATGTGTTTTTAGTTGACTGTGAACAGGCAGCTGAACTTGACGTTTGCATACGTCGCATGCAATTATCTCTTATTAACGGATAAAATCTTCCAAAATTTCTTTCAAAACAGAGCATCGTAGTTTGTATTTGCCAACAACAACCATTATTACGTACGCTTAGCGGTAAAATTTTTTGTGCATGATTTTTGCAAACATCTTTTACGGTTTAACGAATTGAACTTGCGCGCGCGTTTTAAATAACGGTTGAGATTCAAAGTGATTTTTATGGAAATTTTCTAGAAAAACAAAACGAATTTTAACGAAGAATATTGCGAAATTAAAAATTGGTATTAAATTTAATTTTGAAAGTTAAAAAAATTATATAAAAAAAAAAATAAAAAATAATTAAATAATAATTAAAAAAAAAAACAAATAATAAAATACACCAAACTTCTGAAAAAAAAAAATAAATACTTGTGAAAATTAAAAAAAAAAATAGTTTCAAAAATATTTTAAAACAAGAAAATGGAAATTTTAAAAAAATTTAAAAACTTTACAAAAATTTAACATAAAAATTTTAAAATATTACAAAAATATGTAAAAAAAAAAATTGTTTAGATAAGAAAATTTAAAAAGTTACAACATGAAATATATATAAAAATCCTAAGTAATAGTAACATCCAGTGTTGCAAACCCTTGTACAAGCCAACTTAATCCCAACGATCCTCTTCTTCATTTAATCCTTCATTGGATTTTAATTTGTGAAAAAGTGATAGATTTTTTCCCAATTAAAAACTTAAACTAAGTGTGTGAATCCCTAAAATCTCCCCAAAAATCTCTTTACGGCCCTTTAACAAACATGATACCCAAGCTTATATGCCTATTACTGCCAATATGGGTAGCGCTAGTAATGATTCCGGCTGTAACAGCCATACCTAGTGATGTGTATTTGAAAATGTTTGCGGCTCAGGCTCCTTCGGATCCGTGTTATGATGATGATAAGGCCCGCAAATGTATACCGGATTTTGTGAATGCAGCCTACGGTGCACCCGTTATGGCCTCCAGTACTTGCGGCATGGATAAACCTGAGCGATACTGTGAAACCACCTCCAATTCCATAACCGCCAGTATGATCCAAGATATGTCTTGTAATATTTGTGACAATGCAAATCCCCAAAAACGTTTCACCGCTACGGCTCTTACGGATTTAAATAATCCTAACAATGTCACCTGCTGGCGATCAGAGCCCATAGCTCCGGTCAGTAATCCCAATGCCCCACCGGATAATGTTACTCTTACTTTGTCGTTGGGCAAGAAATATGAGCTAACCTATGTTAGCTTACAAATGTGTCCCAAAGCCCCAAAACCCGACTCTATAGCCATTTACAAATCCTCTGATTATGGCAAAACTTGGCAACCATTTCAGTTTTATAGCTCACAATGCCGCAAGGTATATGGCCGGGCCAATCGAGCTACCATTACCAAACATAACGAACAGGAGGCCAGATGTACCGATTCTCATCGTCATACTAGTGATATTATGGGTGGTCTTCAGGGTTCAAGAATAGCATTCAGTACATTGGATGGCCGACCTTCGGCTAGAGATTTGGATGCCTCACCCGTTTTACAAGACTGGGTTACAGCCACTGACATCAAAGTTATATTCCATCGTCTTCAAATGCCTGAATCGAATACTCTCATCACCTTGGATAATCCTTCGGAAAAATCAGCCGATATTAAGACTGGCAAATACAGTGAACCCGATTCCATAATAATCGATTCGTTGGATCAAACTAACACCATTATAGGTGGTTCTTCGCCAGCCTTGACTGCTAGTTCCGGTCTACACTATGCTGTCTCTGACTTTTCGGTAGGCGGTCGCTGCAAATGTAATGGTCATGGCGCCAAATGTACTACCGATCATCATGGCCTAATGACCTGTGAATGTAAACATAATACTGCCGGCCGTGATTGTGAACGTTGTAAGCCTTTTCATTTTGATCGTCCCTGGGGTCGTGCCACAGCACGTGATGCCAATGAATGTAAAAGTAAGTATAAGTTTAGCTAAACACGTGTTATTCTTTGCAACTCTAAGGTTTAAGTAAATAAACAATTCGTTTTTTTTTTTTTTTTTTTTTTTTGTTTGTTGTTGTTATAGTTTTATAGTGTTTGTTTGCCAAAGTTCTTAAAAGTTAAATAGAGTGAGTGTGTGGCATAGGGGGTTATTTTTAAGTTTATTTGCCAAAAAAAAAAAATATATATAATAGAAAAGAAACGTGCTGTTGTTTGTTAATGCCTCATTGAGTTGATTTATTTAATTGAGTGTAGTTTTTAAGTTTGGTAGTAAAATATATTTAAAATTTTAAACACATGGTGAATTTAATTGTTTTAGAACTATTTGCAACATTATTCTGCCAAACCCCAATTCCGTTATAAATTAATTTATCTGATGTTTCATATTGGAAATGGAAACTAGCGAAAGTGTGCTCGTTTAAATTGCTGTTCAGTTTGATTAATGACAAAATGTCAGTCCTTTTCAGCATAGTCGGGCTAGGCTGACTATGCTATACCCTATAAGTCAATATTCAGAAATTTTTTTACCGCTATGGACATATAAATGGCACAAACTTTAATTGTGCATAAATTTAAGTATTTTCCAACTAATAACTTTTAAAAATGCAAATTTTATCTCTTCTGATTGTTGTTTATAGTATTTTTGTCTCAACTGTACTAAAATTTTCTATTCTGTTTTGGTAATCATTTACCGTTATCATTTTTGCGTAAACAATGTAGATTTTAAGTGGATATATAATTAGCACATGTTACAATTAACAATCTAGTAGTCGCGTAGATTTCACTTAAATCATTTGCCATTTTGATTAGTTGAAAAATAATTCTATAGAGTGAAAAATTTTTTGAAAATGGGATCAGGCAAGCATACAACAACTGAGGAAAGACGGATAATATGAAAAATCCAACAAGAAGGGAAAAAAGTTGCAGAAATTGCTAAAGTTATGCAAATTTCTCGAAAAAAAAGTTTATAGTGCAATTGAGTCATGCGTTGAAAATCCCGACGTATTGATTAAGGGCAAAATTTGGAAGCAAAGGACCCGAAAAACAGATGTGCGTACGGATGCAGCTATTGTTAGAATGGTGAAATTTGATCCATTTAAGTCATCTAGGCAGATAGCATCTGAAATTAATGACTCCCTTAATCTGGAAATATCTAGCCGGCTTGTTAGGAGAAAATTGAATGAGGCAAATTTATTTAGGCGCATTTCCCGAAAAAAGCCACTTCTTTCAAAAAAAAAAAATATTTCAAAAAGATTGACCTTCGCTAGAACTCATAAAAACAATCCCATCAATTTTTGGAAAAATGTGTTATGGAGTGACGAAACAAAAATTAATAGGATTGGACCAGATAGCAAAACCTTTTTTCATCGTCCTAAGGGCCAAGAGTTCAATCCTCGCATTACTAAGAAGAGGGTAAAACATGGTGGTGGTAGCATCATGGTTTGAGGTGCATTTTCTTGGCATGGCGTTGGTCCGCTTATAAGAATAAATGGAAAAATGGACAAATTTCAATATTTAGACATATTGAAAAATCATATGGAAACATATGCCTACAACTCCATGCCAACTAAATGGAAATTCATGCAAGATAATGACCCCAAACACTCCTCCAAGTTTGTAAAAAATTGGTTTTGTGCGGAGAAGATAGATATTTTGGATTGGCCAGCCCAGAGTCCTGACTTAAATCCAATAGAGAACCTTTGGAACGAGGTCAAGGTTGAAATCGCCAAAAAAAAAATTTTTAAATATGGACGAGCTATGGTCAGGCGCACAGGAGCTATGGTCAGGCGCACAGGAAGCTTGGTATGCCGTACTAGGGTGCCCCTTAATAAAAAAAGTGTTCAAACTGTCGGTCTCACCCCCTAGAAATATGCGAATAGCAAAAAAACTGAGAAATACAAAGTTTTGGGCCAATCAAAAAACCTTTAGTCGTGGCGCAAAGCGATTGAAAATTTCAAGTGTGTTTATATGGGGAAAATGTGATTGTTTTTCAGATTTTACAAAAATTTCGTTCTATAATTTTATTTTACCGACAAGCTGTTATATAATTCGGGATCTGTATTAAAATATCCTTTCAAAAGGCTATAAAACTTCGAAATCGAATAAAACCTCGCCAAGAAATAGCAAATGCCCCAGACCACTTTTGTGCCAAAAAAAACTAGGTCATGAAATTTGATGGCATTTTTTTCAACTTTGAGAAATTGATTAAAGCCATCATTTTTTTTGGTCTCTATACTTATAAGTACTCATATATGAAGTATTGTTTTATTACCATGTTGCTAACCTATTGCGCATTGAGACCGAATATTGGAAATTTTTTTGATAAAATTTTTAAAACTCCTTTTTCAAGTTTGAAAAAATTTTCTTAAACAAAATTTAAAAAAATTAATATGTTACTTTAAGGTTTTATTAAATACATGTTGCAGATTAACTGAGTGAATTTCTAAGTAACTCCCTCTATCAGAATTTTTTTGACAAGGATTTTATTTTTGCGGATTTCGAGAAAACTTGAATTTTTGTGAAATATTCTGTAAATGTACTCTTTCTAAATACTTTGTATCAAAAATTCATCACTCTTTTACTTTTAAATGTTATATTTTATCCTAATAGCCTAGGGTTTCGGAAAAAAATAATATGACTCCATTAACCCTTTTGGAATTGTGGTCACATATGACCCCAAGGTAATAAAAGACAATTTATTCAAATAATTCAAATATTTTGTAAGTGCTGTCCAATTTTTAGATGCGACGCTTAAAATATAATAATCAAATGTGTAGAAGTTTCGTTCCCAAAATTTTGGGATAATTCCGAGAACGTTAACCCATTATTCGCCAAGGCCAAATTTGGATTTTAAGATATTTTTAAATAAAAATTACCGAAAACCAGTTTTTCTATTTAAGAATTTAAGAAAAAGAATTCGGTTAATTTTGTTTTATTTAACCCTTCAGTGCTGTTGAGATCAAAATTATCCATTGTGATATATCTCTGGTGCAATTATCTGCTTATTGCTCGCTCATATATATTAAAACAACTTTTAACCAATTTTGTTATAAAATTAATTTATATAATAAAGTAATAGTTGAATATCTTGCGGTCTCACTCACCAATTTGGTGGATATTGATAAAAAACGCCAAAAAAAAAAAAATTTCAGGTCAATCGGTGAAGATGCCATTACTTATAATGGTTGATATTTTTGATTTTTAATAATCGGCCGCTTTATATTATCTTCAATGTCTTTTCAAACTTCTAACATTTTATTTCCCAGTTTTAAATAGTTTATTAAATAAAAGTAAATTTCATATATAATAATATATATAGTTAATATTAAATTAATACTACTCTTAATGGAATAAATTTCAAAACTAAATCAAAGTGAATTTCAAAAAACGTCTTATTTTTGAGACATATGAAGTAAGTTGTTTTAATTTATATTCGCGAGCAATAAGCAGATAATTGTACCAGAGATATATCACAATGGATAATTTTGATCTCAGGAGCACTGAAGGGTTAAATAAATAAAAGCTAACCGAATTATTTTTCTTAAATTCTAAATAGTGGTATCAACGAGTTTAATAGAAAAACTCGTTTTAGGTCATTTTTATTTTAAAATATCTTAAAATCCAAAGCAAATAATGAGTTAACGGCAAATAATGAGTTAACGTTCTCGAATTTATCCCAAATTTTCGGAAGGAAACTTCTACACATTTGGTTATTATATTTTAAGCGTCGCATCAAAAATTGGACAGCACTTACCAAATATTTGAATTTTTTGCATAAATTGTCTTTTATTAATTTGGGGTCATATGTGACCCCAATTCCAAAAGGGTTAATGGAGTCATATTATTTTTTTCCGAAACCCCAGGCTGTTAAGATAAAATATAACATTTAAAAGTAGAAAAGTGATGAATTGTTGATACAGATTATTTAGAAAGAGTACATTTACAGAATATTTCACAAAAATTCAATTTTTCTCGAAATCCGCAAAAATAAAATCCTTGTCAAAAAAATTCTGGCAAAGGGATTTACTTAAAAATTCACTCAGTTAATTTGCAACATGTATTTAATAAAACCTTAAAGTAATATATTAATTTTTTTAAATTTTGTTTAAGAAAATTTTTTCAAACTTGAAAAAGGAGTTTTAAATATTTTATCAAAAAAATTTCCAATATTCGGTCTCAATGCGCAATTGGCTAACAACGTGGTAATAAAGCAATACTTCATATCTGAGTTCTTATAAGTATAGAGACCAAAAAAGAATGATGGCTTTAATCAATTTCTCAAAGTTGAAAAAAATGCCATCAAATTTCATGACCTAGTTTTTTTTTGGCACAAAAGTGGTCTGGGGCATTTGCTATTTCTTGGCGAGGTTTTATTCGATTTTAAAGTTTTATAGCCTTTTGAAAGGATAATTTAATACTGATCCCGAGTTATGTAACAGCTTGTCGGTAAAATTAAATTATAGAACGAAATTTTCGTAAAATCTGAAAAAAAGTCATATTTTCCCCATATAAACACACTTGAAATTTTCAATCGCTTTGCGCCACGACTAAACGTTTTTTGATTGGCCCAAAACTTTGTATTTCTCAGTTTTTTTGCTATTTTCATATTTATAGGGGGTGAGACCGACAGTTTGAACACTTTTTTTTCCCTCCATATAACGAAGGGCCACTCCAATGCCATACCAAAAACAAAATGCCAAAAACTCGTGGAAAGTATGGGACGCAGCTGCGATGCTGTAATCAGAAATAAGGGCTATATCAGTAAATATTAATATTAATATGCAATAGATATTAATATTAATGCAACATTAAAACGATTTTTATCTAATTTTTTAAGATTGTGCCATTTATGTGTCCAGCTCAATTCCGCAGTATTTCTTCTTTATGAAAATTTTTTTTTTTATATTAATGAATTTTAATTTAAGTTTATATCAATATTAAATATGAATAGTAAACCTATGGAAAAAACAAAAATTAGTTTTTTTTTAATAGTATTTACGATATTTTAGCATAAGACCGATTAAATCGTAAAATGTGTCAATTATATGTCCATAGCTGTATCTACCGAGATATTTGAGTCTTCGCAGGGAACATTTGTATTGGGCCAAAAAAGCTACAACCACAAGGAAATGGCGCTAAAATAATGAACTAAGCGAAGGCACAAAAACTATTCAAGAAAAGGGAACACGTAAAATATGCAACAGAGTTATAAAGAATTAGGTCGCTCATCCGAAACTATTGACTATGGTTTTCAAAAAACAGCCTGAGGTATAATTAGCAATATCTCAAAAAAAAAATTTTTTTCCAACTTAAAAATATTTATATCAAATTACTTCTATTCATTGGGGGATACATGCGGCTACCTAAAATGGACATTACGGTGGCCCACATTTATCCATTGTATAAAATATAGGATGATATTGAAGACTTTTCAACTGAAATCGAATTAGACGCCGCACAGTGGACCATTTGATGAGAAGGCGGTCAAAAATCTATAACTTTTGGTAGGTGAGACTTTATCTTTTAAGTTTTAGTATAAAATGTAATTCTCGACCGAAAATAAAAAAAGTTACGGAGGGTTTAAAATACATTTTCATTTGTAGTTGAATTTTAGTACAAAAGTGAAGTGTTAAAAGGTAAAAAAAGTTTTTTTTTAATATAATGTCTTTTCTTTCAGTTAATTTTACAAGTAATACTTTTTAACAATTTTTTAAGTTAATTTTTTCAGAAAACTTTGGCCCCCGTAAACTTTTTAGTCCTAATGTGCACAAGGGCCAAAGGTTGTTTGTTTTTTTTTTTTTTGAAAGATCCCGAGTTAAGATATAATTTTTTAAGCAGCGAACGTAAAAGTTACCTTATATTGGTTCAAGATAGAGAAGTTTCAATAAAAAACTCGTATGTTTTTGCTTAAGTTAAATTTTTTTTTTATAGTCTTTTTAATTATTTCTATATCAATTTTTATGGTAAATTAATAAAACATAACAATTTTTAAATCAAGAAAATTTTTCTAACTATATAAAAAAAAGTGTAACTTATTGTTAGTGTAATGAAAAAGTACTTTAAATCAACCAACTTTAGTAAAATTTTCTTCTAAATAGCCTTGATTTTCATCTTCTAGAAGTTGTTTAGCTTCTTCGTCAAATTCAATAGAGGTAGTTTTCCATTTTTGACGAATGTTGGACATATATGGATCTGAAGTGCACAACAAAATAGTTATAAGGTCTTCATTAGTACAACATCTGGACATTTTCCTTGTGTTGTGTTCGCGAAAGAATCTATAGTCTTTGTTCCTCTTTTCTTGCGCTTCTTCAGATAAATCTCCTATTGGTAGCACATTGTTTTGAATTATTTGTTCCCCATGGTACAACACTTTATGAACTGTCGATGGCATATATCTTCAAGAGTATTTTTCATTATAAAGTATAGCTGTTTTATTGGCGTACTCTCCAAATTTTTTTGCATTTATCTTTCTGCTGCATGCTAGAACTTGTAATATGATTTTGAATCGTCTTATTAATTCATGATCTACACCTGTGATAGATGCTGCAGTTTCCGGATCGGAAAAAAATCTCCTTGCAGTATTTCCATCATTTGTGTTTCCTTCCCCTTGCTTTGGTTGGTCGATTACGAGGCCTAGCTGTAGATATTTTTGTTAAATTTGTTTTTTTTTTTGCTTTCTATTTTCTTCATTTTCTTTGTTTTTTCTCACTGTTTCGCCTAACGGACCAAATTCCAAATCATAACCCAATTTAAGAATATGCTCCATGAAACGTATTCTAGCATGAAGATGGGACATTCCAAATTCGTAGGCTTCCTTAGAACTATCATCTTCTGATGGGGGTTGGCTTAATTGACTTGATGTCTTTTGGCATATAATGCAGCTTGACGTTGACTTTGTTCCAGTTAAAGCTTGTGCAACTTTTCCATCAATCATTGTGAGACACATTTTAAAATGTACTTCAATGTCTTAGTCATCAAATTTAAATATTACTGGTTGAAGTTCCTTAATTTGATCTTTTATTTTTTGAACTTCTTCAGTTATGACATCTTTGGTTTCCTTTTTGAATGCAAATTTTATTGGTCTGCAATACTTTGTTGAAGAAGGAATTTCATTTTTCCATATATCAATTTCTGTTGCTCTACTAGTTGACGGCTCTAAGACGCTATACCTTTTTGTTAAGCGCAATACAACGAAAGATACCATAAATAAATTAGCATCTGATGAATTTTCGGCATTAAATTGCTTGTATTGTTTCTGACCAGAGGATCCATCACATCCCCATTTAGAAATTAAAGTAATGCTGCCATTTCCAATTTTTTTTAAATGATCAGTATCAAGCGTATTTAGCAATCGTTCTGCAGTATGTTCAAGGAGATCTTGCAATTTTATTTCTGCTGATGTTGAAGTGACACAATTCTTTTCATTGGTTCGCTTCCGCAATTCCTTATATTGATTTTTGGTCAATTTCAAATCCAAAAATAGGGCGAACGCTTCTTCCGGCGTAAATTTCTTATCTTCAATTGGTGTAGGAATGCTTTTAAAAATCCTCGTTGTGCGCCTTGGGCTCGCTTCTACTATTTAAATGTACCTGTAGCAAATAAGAGCATTATATCTCAACCCTTTTTTATAAGTATATAACAACTCCTGACAACTCTACCGACACGCAAAAAAATACACCGCGGTGCACCGGTACGACCAACTTTTGTATTCATAACACTCAGACGGACTTACGGACATCGTTTAATCGACTCAGAAAGTGTTTTTGATTCGATCCGTATAATAAAAGATGGATAAAGGTCCAATATTTTCGGCAGTTACAAACATCACCTCAAACTTAATATATCCTAACCACATAGTGGACAACTTTTGTATTAATAAATTTTGTAGAAAATATGTACCCTGGCGGGTATATAATGGGGTACAGGAGTATAGGGGAGGGTTCGGACTATATAAGAGTGCAAGATCTTTTCTGACTGCTTTTGACTGGCAGGAGTTATGCTTTTTTAAAAATTTTTTTTTTTTAATTTCGGAATGACTCAGTGATTTCACATTTTTAACGTTAATAGTATGGAAGCCACAAAATTATACAAAATTTATTTAACTTCAAAATCTTTTAAATCAAAAAAGTTACAGTCATTCAAAAATAAAAATTTACAAAGAAATTTTTAATTTTAGCAAAATACTGAGTAAGCCCATTTTCGAAGACCCTGTTCGCTGTGATATAGTTGAGATAGAGTCGCAATTTTTTGGGCCCGAGGTTTACTAGTATTTACTTTCAAATGAATAACATAACTTTAAAATCGGTAACAAAAAAAAAAATGATTTTTGGCAGCCTTCTCAAAATATGGTCTACTGTGCGCCGAATTTTGAAAAATTAAAAAACGATTTTTTTAATTTTGGGAAACTTAGTTGAAAGATTACTATCGTTTAAAATACAAAATTTATCAGTACACTGCGAAAAAGAAATGACTAAAAGAATTATTTGCAAATGGAAAAATCATTACTTTATATTTCATATAAACCGAAAAAATTCAAAACTCTTAGTTTTTTTGACATTTGGCTATGCATATCTCATAAACTAAGCATTGCTGTGTTAAAGAGAACGGAGAAATTGTAGATACTGAAGCTCTTGACCAGTGGGCAAAGTTTCAAGCAAAACTTATCTGTCGTTTTTTCACCTGAATGAGCCACATTGAAGCACTTAAGCACGTGAGTAGTAGCGAGTCAATAGTGGCTTCGGATCATCAAGGAAAATAATATATATATAAATGATTTTTTTAATTAAAAAAATTTTATAATTAATCCCAATTTTGTTAACAGTGACTATTTTTTCGAAATACACTGCACATATATATAAAATAGAATAACGTTGAATAAAGTCGTTTGATATTAATAAACTTAATTATAAAGAACAAGTAAGAAAATTCTAGTCGGTCTAGACCGACTATACGATACCCTATACCATGGTTTAGAGACCCTATCTCGTCGGTCCAACTAATTGGATATAGAAAATAAGCATAAACCAAATTTGAGTGCCATTGTTATTAATTTTTTCGGCTGCAGATATGAAAAAGTTCATATCGGATGCTATATCTATATGGGGACTAGGCCCAAAAATGGACCGATCCTGCCTATGTTTGGTAAAGTCTCTTGTATTTTGCAAAAATATGTACAAACAAAATTTGAGAAGAATCAGTGCAATATTTTTGTTTTTTGATAGATTTAAGTGAAGATCGGGAAGCAGCTCTATATGGGGCCTATGACTAAGAGTTGTCCCATAGGGATCACTTTTCGACTACTCATTAATAGATGCAATAAACGCATAAAAACCCAATTTGAATAAGATCTATACAACAATTTGGATCTTATGGCAATTTATGTCGATTTCATAGGGGTAATATGTATGGGGGCCAGGTCTGAATGTAGACCGATTCTCACCAATTTCAATAGCGTTCATCCTATGGCCGATAAAAGCGTATATACCAAAATATATTCTTATTTGCGACCTGCAGTTTGATTACAAGCTTTACATGGACACACAGACGGACGGACGGACGGACATCGTTAAATCGAATCAGATAGTGATTCTGATTCGATCGGTATAATTAAAGATGGGTGTAGGTCAAATATTTTTGGTTGTTACAAACAGCAGCACAAAGTCATTATACCCAAACCACATAGTGGTATAGGGTATAAAAACAGATTCGGTATACTTTTAATTACTTTTGTGCCGAGATTCCTTATTTTTCGTCGAAGTTTCATCACGTATGAAAGGTTTTTAAATTATCTATTTTTCTGTTTCAGCAATTGTTGCAAAAAGTAGCCACAAGGTGGCGGTAATGACATTTTTCTTACAAATTAAAAAAAAAACCTTTTATTTGGATATTGGTACATTTCGAAAAAATTTAGAACTAATACTCCTGGACAAATTTGCAGAACATTGTCAAACCAAATTTTTTCGTTTTAAGGGTCAAAAAGGCAATTTTCGTGAGTAACATAAAAATAACGGTATCTTTTTAAAAAAATTCAGAAATGAAACAGTCGTAGAACAAACTTTGTTTCTGATATCCGGGAGATTAATTTCCAACAAAAAAAAGCTTTTTCGCAAAAACTCGATTTTGTGATATTGCTAGGTATAATTTCGCTAAGGTAATAGTTGGGTATAGAAAATTGTATGACATCTATAATATTAATAGGCTAGGCGATTTCTTGTGACTGATATTTTGTTCCACCGTTTTATCCCGATTTTGGCCAAACGTATATCATTCGAAAGGTATTTATTTTTAGCCGATTTGCAGATTTACAGATTTTTAAATTTTTTTCCTTTATTTTGAGTAAATTGCATTTAAAGTTGCTACTAACGCATACATAAAATTATGCAATACTATGTGTGTGTTTATTAAATTTGTTAATGTGTTTGTAATAAAAATGAGTTTGTTTTTTGTGTTGATTTGTGCATTGGCTATAATTGATTGGCATAACCTTAGTGTCTTTATTTAATGAGAAAATAATATTTCCTAGAATTTGCAGTCGACTTTCGAGGGCTGGAATCTGCTAGTTATTATTAAAGGCCCATTTCCACGATACCACTCAGTCGTCTGATTTTTCTAAATAAAAATCCGATTAAAATCATCGGACTGTCATAAAGTCGTACCGACATTCTTTCTGCATACTTAGGCCATTTAAACCATCACATTCAAGTCTTATGAAAGCAGTTGTTTAGAATAACAAAAAAAGTTATTTTGAAATTTATATTTTATTTAAAATTCCTTTGTTTTTTTAACTTCTTTTTAATATTACCTAAAAAAACAACTCTAGTCCGATGAAAATGGTAAGTTTTTAGAAATATTTCTAAAACCATCGGACTTCGAAATTAAAATCCTACAGACTGTCAATTTCATAACATAAGCTTTTTACTTGATGCGACTTTTTCATAATACTCAACTTTTGACAGGTCGTACTACAAAGTGTGATAGTGCGAATTGGCCTTAGTATGAAAAAGTTCATTTCTCGGATGCTATTTTTATATGGGGACCAGGTCAAAAAATAGACCGATCATTTCCGTGTTTCTCAAAAAGAGAAACAAACCAAATTAAAAAAATCTTTGAAATTTTGTTTTTTTATACATTTAAATGAATATCGGGAATGAGCCGAACTATGTGAAATACTGGCCCTACAGGGCTTATTTTTGGACTACTGATAAATACATATAAAAAACATAAATTAAACGAATTTGTCCAAATTCTATGGTTGGTTTACGTGACCGTTCACCGACTATGAAATCAACAAGTAGAGTCATGCGGCTCAGTTTTGAAAAAACACTTTACTCCAAAGGAATATTGCAAAAGTACAAGATCGAACCTGCAATATCAAGATAGAGGATTAGAGCATAGCGCACTAAGTCCGATATCCCAGATATGTCATCCCGTATGTGTCTGCCTAGTCTTCTGAATTTAACACTACCCATATTTATGTATTTTTATACCCTCCACTCCAGTGTGCAGAGGGTATATATAAGTTTGTCATTCCGTTTATAATAATTAGAAAAAAAAATTTGGACCCCATAAAATATATATATTTGTGATCCTTATAACAACCGGAGTAAAAGTAGGCGTGGCCGGTAAGAATCATATGGCGACCTCCCTGGAGTACAGAGATCGTTCGTACCAAATTTTAGAGAAATCCGTTGAAAAATAAAAATTTGTATAGCGGTCAAACAAACAAACAAACAAACAAACAGAAAATGAATTTTATATATCTGTGGTCACAAGCGATAACCGCCTAAGTCGACTTAAGAACGATTTGAGTTACGTATGCTATCATATTCTACTAAAAACGCTTTATATTTACGTGAAATCCCCATTTTTCTAACACTGCTTATTAAAAAGTTATTAATGAAAACATACTGACCTAAGTCGTAATGAAGCCTCATTACATTCATATAAAAAGTAATTTTTCTCAAAAGCATGATTTTCGACTTAGGCGGTTAATGCTTGTGACCACAGATATATAGATTATGATAATTATCCTGTCAGTGTCTAAAATAGAAGTCTTATACTAGATCTGTGAAATGAGGAGCATCTTTGATACTTTTCGCGTTGTGTAGCAAGAATATTGTTTACATTTTTGTCTCCATGGTAGTCCTTCCTTCCTTAAAGATGTATTTAGGGTTTGGAGTTTCAAAAGTAACTTCATTAGTGCTTATGAGAATCAATATAAGGAGGTCGTCAGAAGACTATTGATGCTTTTTTCTAGCACTGAATCATATCCAAATCTTTGCTAAAAGTAACCCTACTAAAAACTTGACTTTGTTAATAGAACTGTTTATTTGTTTGCTCATTAGTGTATTGGCCAAATAACCTCTTTTAAATGGTTTACTATGTCAAATGTTCCAGATATGCTCCCTTAGCCTTCTGCTAATTAAACAAATTAGAAATCTCTCGTTAATGAGTTGTAAAGTAATAGATATTAAAAGGGCCTTTCCTAAGTATTCTATACGATATGTCCAAGGAAAGCCACAGTAATTCGTTGCGCCTGATGCCAACCTTATAATTAATTTTTCAACTGACACTCATAATCTTAGCAATTTTTCCGTTAATACCACTTTATACGCTTGCATGACCACCATCGATGATAGACGCAACCAAATTTTTATTTAATAAATAGGAAAACATTTAAAAAAGCATTATAACAACCAGAACGAACCGGGGGATTTGGAAGTTGTTTATTTTTCTAATAAATAAATGACATCTCATTACAAATATATTATGATGATGGTGATGATGATGACGATGATGATGATGCAAAATGATGATTATGCGTTCACTGAAGATGATGATAATGAGAAAGCAAGAGTTACTGTGAAATATAAAAGCCAATAAGCAACTATAAAAAAAAGTGATTTAATTAAACCATCATTTACACGCTCTAAGCTTCCGCTCATTCAAAAGAAACAAGCTACAAAGGCCTAAAGCCAACTAAGTCAGTCCATACAGCCAGTCAGGCAGTCAGGCAGTCACACAAACAGCCATACAAAACAAAGTCAAAGCAATAAGATAAAAACGAATGAATGAATGAATTGTAAATTTTCTGTTAGTTAAAGTTAGTTTGGTTTAAGATTGTGGCAGACATATAGACTCGGTTCAAAATCAATTTCATTTACGTCTCGTTGTTTCTATTTAGCTTGGGCAATAAACAAACTAATGCTTGACTGACTTGGAGTTTAGAACTTAACAACTGGCCGGTTATTGTAATATGAATAGTTAAATGGGTTGGTAAAGTGTAGTGCCGTTAGCTGAGACCAACCGTCAGTCAGCCAGTCAGTTTATGTGTGGCTAACGAAATTGTAATTTAACTTGAACATGCAAAAGCATGAGACCGATGGCAGCAGAAGAATTTTGTCTTGTCTTGTGATTTTTTTTTTTTTATTATTATTATTCATATTTTGGATATAATAGTGTCCTAATGGATTTGAATTTTACAGGCCTATTAGACAATCATACAAACTTTAGTGTTTTAGTTATATGAATTTTGAACAGCGAAGAACAATCTTCAATTATTTCTATAAAGAAGTACCCAAACGAAAGGAGGTACTTATAAACTGAAATATTTCGGTTATACTGGCTGGGAGCAGACTTTAAAACTTTTGATTTCAAATTGTTGAGGTTTTAAAGAAAAAAGTATGAACTTAACTGCCGAGGTAGAAGATTAGATAAAACTGAATTTAAATAGAACATGGTTTAGCCTAGGTTTCGCAATATTGAATATTGGAATATACTAACGTCGACAAGCTCACGTAAATTTTACGGAAGAAGCCTCAAGAGAAACAAACAAAGTAAGCTCAATGATATCCTTAACGGGGCATTTTTAGGTATTTTAAGGTATCTTGTACTTCGCCTAAAATATTCTGCCGAGCACGTACAGTAAAAAAGGTTCTTTCGGATCTCAAAGTAAATAAATCTACCGGGCCAGATGCTATGCCAGCACTAGAGCTGAAACAGTGCTCTTCGATGCTAGCTAGTCCATTTTCTAATCTTCTCATCCTTTCGTGCCGTGCGGAAGTCATTCCTACTTGCTGGAAGATTGCCGATTGATGCTAATAACCCCGAAATGTGCCGTCCATGATCAGTTTCCATCTCTTCAACTTCCTAGAGGCCAACTTCTTAATGATCGACAGTATGGCTTCCGTTGAAATCGTTCTACGGGACATCTCTTAGCTCTACTTTCTGAGTGCTGAAGTCTATCCATTCACAATTTTGGTTGAAGTAAAGTGGTTGCTCTACATATTTCCAAGGCGTTCGGTCACGTGTGTCACGATGCATTGATATCAAAGCTTATTGCAGTTGTGGTCGGTACTCTCGATTTATGTTGAGTTTTGTCAGAGTCTCATCCAATGAGTTTCAAAGTTCTGTTATTTCTCCTTCTCTATTCCTTATCTTCCTGAATGACCTTTCTGATAAAACTCTAAATTATATACACTCGTTCGCAGATGACAGCAACATTTTTCATTCATTTTCCTTCAATTGTATGTCAAACCTTTTGAGGTTGGGGGGTAAAAGGCGGACAATGAATGAATGACACACTCAATCAAGACCTGCTCAAATTCTCCGAGTGGGGTAAAGCGAATAGGGTTGATTTTAATGCACAGAATACTCAATGTGGTTTGTTGGCCCATAGGGCCATGGATTCAACAATGTCATCTGTATGTATGGGTGGTATAGGTATTGAGGAATCGGATACTCTTGATGTTCTAGACATGAAAATTCCATGTGATTTTCGTTGGAATGAGCATGTTTTTCAAGTGTTGAAAGAAGAATTCAAGTGCAAAAATTACTTCACTCATTATGATCTACTTAAAATCTATACCACTTAAAACCGACTGAAAATGGAATACAACTCCCATACATAGGCAGGAGCTTCAAAGTCAATTTTGGAACAACTGGGGCATGATGCTCATTAATGACAGTAGGGAATCCAACTCTATTGACTCACTGGAACATTGTCGAAATGTTGGTTGTGTAACACTCTTCTATAGATACTACCATGGGAAGTGTTCTTCTGAGATTATCGAACTCATTCCATGTGCCCGAGTTTCAGTTTGCTCTATCCGCTTCTCTAGTAGATCACTTCCGTTTGTAGTTTATAGTCCAGTTGAGCGCACAACGCATTACAGAGAAAACTCGTTTATCACTGGAAGTAGTCGCATGTGGAATAAACACCCCCCACAGGTCTTTCCTGACAGTTAATATCTAATAAAATTTAATTCAAATATTCACAAACACTAATTCCTCCTTCTTCCTTCCCATAAAATATTTTCCTGAGATCAACGAAATGCATTGCATCTGTAGGAGCATCCCTTGAGTGTTGGTCAATAATTTAAAAAAAAAATGAGAGGTCGTCTACGTTGGGAATATGTAAAATTTTGAAGAGACTAGATCCTGGAGGATTTCTTTGTCATTGTCCGGAGAGAGTCCGACAGTTATCTAGCTTTCAACTTAATTTAATGTGGGAAGGAATCGGAACACAGTTGAAAATTAGGTTATCGATACCGCATTTATGGTAAGGGACAGAAATCAGACTGCACTGCAACTCACAAAAAGCCTGTACCCAACCAACCAATTTAAGTTTGAGGAAATAGAGACGGTTAATTTTGATAACACCTTACCCTGACTAAACCTTACCCTTCACCAATAGTGTTGCAAGTCCACAAAAAACACAATACCTTAGTAGGCATACATAAAAACAAAACAATATTTTTCTTCACATGAGATTGCAATGTAAGTGCTACACCTTAATTAATTACATCATCTTTGCATTTTTAAGTTGAAGAAAAAACAAGGGGTAAACAAATTGATTATAGTTTCGATTTCCCTTGCTTTTCGAGCTTAACAACTTTGGAGGCTTGTCCCAAGCTGTTTCGAAGTTACAGATTCTCCAACAGCAAGGTCATCGTATCAGACACCAAAGCGTCTGATACCAGGGTTCCTTGCAGTTCAAGATTCACTCTCCTCACCGGTGCACAGTGGGATGAATCGCCACTGTTCCACTCAAGGTAAAAGGTATAGTTCAACTGTTTGAGCTGGGGGTTCATCTACATTGTTCGTCTTGGATTTGCCCATCAATACCTGTTATGGGATTTTTGATTTCGGCTCACATTTTGCTGGAATTTGTCTCCAAAACTTCGGAAAAAATTATTTTTGCATAAAATTTTCAGCTGAGAATCTTCGTTGCGATAAATACTAGAAAAAATTTTCATAGCGACTACGCCGAAAAATTGTCCGAACCTGACCATATTTGGTAAGGTCCGTTATTGTTTGCAAAAACATACACAATCTAAAGTTGAGAAAAATATGTGCATTTTTTTTTTTTTTTTTTTTTTTATAAATTTGAATGCAGATCGGGAATCAGCTTCATATGGAGCTATGACTAAGAGTTGTCCAATAGGGTTTATTTTTGGAGTACTGATATATGGATGTAATAAACATACACAAACCGAGACCTATGTATGTGATAATATCTATATTATGACAAATTAAGTCGATCTCATTGGGGTCATTTGTATGGGGAGTAGGTTTTCACCAATTTCAATAGAGTTTATCCTACGGCCGAGAAGCTTATACACTAAATTTCATTAAATTATATTCATATTTGCGATCTATAGCTTGACTATAAGGTTAACATGGACACACAGAAGATTCAATAATTACTTTTTGTCGGAGATACCAGTCCCGTTTATCGGTTCGTAGTATTCCCTGCAATAGTACTCGAAACATATGATATGGAATAACTATTTTGTGTGGGAGGAGCCACGACTAATGATCCGACACCGTCTGTTTTTGGGACGTCTACTTACAGTAATAATGAACAACAAATTTCGATGCGGTTCATTTTCGGCAAGGCTATTTACGCTAAAAACTGATGTCGTCATACAAAGTATCAAAGCTCTTCCTGTCATAATAGTCGAGATATATGAGTCTACTTTGTATGAGAGGTGACATTTCCACTTATCCGATCCCGGCCATTGTCGGCATGGCTACTCTTAGCAGTAGTAGATGACTTCACACAACTTTAAAAAGCTCTCCTTATCAAAGTACTCGAGATATATTAAATAATTATTTTCTGTGAGAGGTGCGATGTCTACTTCCATTCTCGAGTCAACTTAATCGCACATACAAAAATTTCATAAAAACAAGTCCAGCCGTTTAGCAAGAGTTAAACACGTACAGAAGAATTATATACATAAAGATATCTGCTATCTCGCAAGTCAAATTTATAAATATTTTTTTTTTTATCTATATCTTATATATAAAATTCTTCTGTCGCGGTGTTTGTAGTAAAATTCCACCGAAACGGCTCGACCGATTCTCATGAAATTTTGTGCGCATATTGGGTAGGTCTGAGAATCATACAACGTGTATTTTTTTTGATAGGGCCACTGGGAGGGGTACCCCCCATACAAAGTGAACTTTTAAAATCAGATATCTGGAGTACTATGATAGCCATAAGTGCCACGCCCACTTGATATATCAAAAAAAGAAATACCTGTTGCCGTTTCTGAGACCTACCCAATATCCACACAAAATTTCACGAGAATTTTATATATAAGTTAAACTCCTTTTTTTATTTTTGTTTTTTTTTTTTTAATTTAATTTTTTAATTTTTTTTTTCTATTTTTTTTAAATTTTTTTTTTTTATATTTTTTCTTATTTTTTTTAATTTTTTTTTTATTTTTTTTTTTTAATTTTTTTCTTTTTCAATTTTTTTTATATTTGAAGTCTTGAAATTTTGTTTCAGATGTAAGAGTACGAATTTAAATAATATTGCCAAAAATGGGCGGGATCGGGCCACTGCAAAGTGAGTTTTTAAAGTTAAACTCCTACGAAACGGCTAGACCAATTCTCATGAAATTTTGTGTGCATATTGGGTAGGTCTGCGAATCGGACGTGGCACTTATGGCACCTCCTGTACAAAATGAATTTTTAATATCTAATTTTATCATATAATATCTGGAGTACTACGACAGCAAGAGTTTTGAAACTAAGTATTAGTATGTACATATACATATATAATAATTCGAAGAGTTGTGGAAAAAATGGGCGCGCTCGGACCAATGGGCGTGGTACCCACCATACAAAGTAAATATATAATGTCATATATCTAGAGTACTGTAACAGGTAAAGCCTTGAGAACTTGTGTGAGTTCATAAGTTATCAACGTTAGTACTCGAAAAAAAATGATCGGAATCCGATCAGTGGGCGTGGTACCTTCCTTACAAAGTAAATATGTAGGGTTTTGTTGTACTTATCTTTGTTTTTGATACTTATTTAAACACTGATGTTTTAATTTTATAAATTATTTTATTAAATAATATTTTAGTATTTGTATGTTTGTATAATAAAAAAATGTCTGCGTTTTTCTGTTGTTTGTTTTCACCTCTGAAACACTTCGATCGGTCTGCCACAACTGCTACAATTCAACTGTTTTTACTGGCATCTTTCTGTCCGTCGTTAAGCATTAGAATCCTAATCTGTTGTTCTTCTGTTCTAAGTCTGTCTCCTGTCGTTGTCCTACTCACACCTATTGTGTTTATTAGTTGTCCGTAGCCTACTTATGTCCAAATGTTCGTTATTTCAAATGTCCGTCCTATGTTCGTCTCATGTTATTGTCATGTCTTCTCCCTTCCGTCTGCAATATCCAGTGTCAGTGTTGGCACCTAGTACACAAAGTACAATAAGCGTCCCCACATAAGTCTATATCCTACAAATATATAATGTCATATTTGAAGTACTGTAATAGTGAAAGCCTTGGAACTTTGTCTGAGTTCATGAGTTATTAATGTGAGTAGTCCCATAACAAAATGGGCGGTATTGGACCAGTGGGCGTGGTACCCCCCATACAAAGTAAGTATTTAATATAATATAACTGGAGTACTATAATAGTGAAAGTCTTGCGACTTTGTTTGAGTTTATAAGTTATTAATGTGAGTAGTTGCCAATAAAACGGGCGATATCAGACTAATGGGCGTGGCACCTCCTATACAAAAAAAACAGTTTTTTACAAAACATATTCCCTGCTCTTTATATCGTTACGAGGGGTGTAGCGAAGCGCATCGGGTTACTGCTAGTAATATTATAAAGAGGTAATGTGCGCTTGTTTGTTTGTTTGTTTGTAGGAGGTAATCTCCGTAACTAATCATCTGATCTTCCTGAAATTTTCACAATGTCTTACTGCGGATATGGGAAGTGCTACAGACTGTATTTTTTTAATATTTTTAGGGGGCGTGACACCTTCCATACAAAGAAAATTTTTAGTATCATATATATTAAGTACTATGATAGAGAGAGCTTTGCAAATTTTTCTCAGGTCATCTATTATTAACGTGAGTAGTCAGACAAAAAAAAATGGGCGGGATTAGACAAATGCACGTGGCACCCCCATACTAACTTAATATTAAATATGATATAACTGAATTACTGCAAGAGTGAGAGCCGTCGGACTTTGCGTGAGCCCTATCATTACGATTCGGGGGGAGGGAGTAGCGAAGCACACCGGGTTACATCTAGTTTAATATAAATTGCTTATTTTTTTAACACATTTAAAAATTTTTTAATTTATTTAATTTCATCGGATTTTCTAATAGTCGAAAATCACAATTTTTAAGTTGTTCGTTCAAAATTTAACTTTTATTTGATCGATAAATTGAAAATTCAGTTGACAACCCTAGTTGTAGCCTATAAAAAAAATGCATAAATGAACATTTGCGAGTATTGTTTTTCCTTCTTTTTAAGGTAAGAAAACCCAATTCTTAAACTTTTTCTCGCATTCAAAGTTTGTTTTTTCAAAAGCTTATATTAAATACTCCCACGGGCCAAATGTAGCATTGAAAGGATTGATATTTACTTATGCCATGCACAAGACAGCATATCCATACAAACATATGCATGTCTAGTAAGAATCAAAAACGCCTCAAGGATAAATAAATATAATTTTTTTTAAAAAAATATTTCATTAAATACGTCTGGATATATACAAAACATTAATTTAATTTCAAGCTGTAAATTGATTTGAAACGGTTTTACTAAGACAAATGCCAAACAAAATGATTGGTCTTTTATGAGAAAAAAAAAATAGTGATGATTGAAAACTAGTCAAAGGTAATATTTATGTAGTGTAAAAGGAGAGAGGGTGGCGGCATACGAGTTCTGTTTTCATCAAAAAAAAAGCAATTGCTTAATTCTGTTGGGAGCTTTGTAATGAAACACGTGTCTAATATTACACAATAACGGATAAGCCTAATCCATTGTATAAACGTTATTATATGAATGAGCCTAAACACGCGTTTTCTGTTTGGTCTTATAAAGAGCAATTTAATTGAAAAGTTATTTATGTTAAATACGTAAAAGTAAAACAACACTAAAGAAAGGTGGTTGTTTTGGAACATCACATTGGTATAATCTAAAAGGGCAGAAGCATTAATTTTTTTTTTAAATAATATTTAACAAAGTTATGAATATTTGATTGATAACATGTTTTTTTTTTTCTGAAATTTATGGATTATAAAAGAATTTGTAAACAGTGTGTTATTAAAACCTAATGAAAGTTTTAAATTTGTTAAAAAAAAAAAATAGAAATAGAAAAATACCCTTCTTTTGGATATATGATCTCAGAATGTATAAGATATCAACTAACGAAAGATATATCATGAATTGTAGAATTATTAATTTAGAATGCCGTATCTATGTATTTTGTTAGTACTTGGCCAATTACTGCTGTTACAAAATTTACAACTTTTTATATTTTTAAAGTGCTGAAAACGTATTGGAAAAAAAGTACTGGCAACATATTAATTGGGGATGTTTGCCCAACTTTTGGCAAAGTGATATACTTGTTTTTATACCCTCCACACCTCAGTGGCAGAGGGTATATATAGGTTTGTAATTCTGTTTGTAACGCACCGAAATAAATTCCTGAGACCCCAAAAATATATATTTTCTTGATCCTTATAACAAGTGAAGTTGATTTACCGAAGACCGTCTGTCCGTCTGTCTGTGAAAATCACGATCACGCCGTCAATATCTAAGCTCGATCGTTCGTTTTTGTAGAAAATCGTTTACTAACATCCGAAAGTAGTTGCTATATAAAATCGTCAAAATCGGTCAAAGGGTTCACGAGCTATGAATGAAACTTTGAATAAGCTCTTGAAAAAACAAAATTTTTAAGTTTGTTTGTTGTTTTTCTTAAGATATGTTTTATATGTTGTAATTCTTCGTATTGCTGAAGTCATTAAAGTTGTGTGCATATTAATACTGCACGTGTCACATTGGCCTAAGCAATTTTTACCACATATTTTTATACCCTCCACTCCAGTGTGCAGAGGGTATATATAAATTTGTCAATTCGTTTGTAATAATTAGAAAAAAATTTTGGACCCCATAAAATATATATATTTGTGATCCCTATAACAACCGGAGTTGATATAGCGATGTCCGTCTGTGCGTCTGTCCGTCTGTGGAAATCACGATGACGGCATCAATCGGGCAGCTAGGGTACTCGTTGATATAAAAAATGATTTACTAACATCCTGAGAAGTTTGCCATTTAAAATCGTCCAAATCGGTCGATTAGGGCCCGAGATTTGAATGAAGAACTAAAAAAAGTCTTGAAAAAATATAATTTTCTATGTTGATCTTGTCACGATCACGCCCTCAATAGGACAGCTATGGTGATCATTTTTAGTGAGAATGATTCACCAAATTCATGGGAAGATTTCTGTTTCAAAAATCATTAAAATCGGTGGAGCAGGTCCAGGGAAATCTCTGAAAAAAAAAAAAAATAAAAAACATGATATTTCTATATTGTTCTTGTTGTTATTGTAAATGTTGCATTGTTGTCATAGCTGGACTTATTATTTTTGTGGTCGTTGTGGTAATAATATAATAAAAACAAACCCTTTGTACATTTTTTTTATCAACTCTGGTAGAAAAATTTAAAAGTTTCCATTGTTTTGGCATCACGAAAAAAATTTGTTAGATCATTTCTGTCATTGCCACGAGCCTGCCTGCAAAATTTCAGATCGATTGGGTCACGGGAAAGTGAATGCCAGTTTTTATGAAAAAGAAAAAACAAATACATAGAATTTTATCAGCATAAATAATTATAAAATAAAATATGGCAAATAATGCAAATAACGCAAATACATCGGTAAGTTTATTTATATAAAAATTAATGTTTATATTTTTTAGTATGTATTTTCTCTTTCAGTACCAACCAAAACATTTAACATTTTTTTTTTTCATTATAAATTAAAATGCAAGAGGTACGTAACTAAAACTCCAGGGTATATCTCATGACCAAAAAGCAAACACTGACAAGTGTTTTCTCTTATACAAAATAGCAGAAGCGACGAAGCGATCTTTCCTCGTTGGATCGAAAATTGCTAAAGAAAGCGTTTTACAATATGAAAATACAACTGAGTGTTCACAACAAATGATTGTATTTTGTATTTCAATACAACATACAATATACAACACCTGTTGTGAATTGCCCAAATGAAAATTTAGCAAAAAAAATTTATGTATTAATTTATTTAAAGAGAAAAACACAAAAATAACGTTTGATGTTGTATATTTTGTGTGTAGTATTTACATATACATACATATACATATTAAATAATACAAATAATATACATATATTATATATATGTTTGTATGTACATATGTATATTCATAGTAACTGCATGTTAGAAATAAATCGGTATATTATTTTATTACATAAAATTCTGCAATATTTTGTTGTGGGGAAAATACATTTCTTTTGCATTAACAGAGTGTCACTTCATTTTGCTCAGCGTGACTATGCCACAGTAGATGGCGCCACAATTTTTGTTTGTTCTAATTAGCTTTGCAATAGTTATTTCTATTTTAACATGAATGTCAATATTTTCAACTAGATATCATACAGAACAATGTTAAGAGTATACAGGTTTTTTCATTATTCTTTTACAAATATGAACATAAGTTTGGCATATTAACTTTTTGTTGTCTTTACAAAATAGAGTTACCGAGTTCATCAATGAGTTTTTTGCTTTCAAAACAGTTCTACATAGTTATATAGAATTATTATTCTGCTTTACCTACAAAATATCTGATTGCGATTACATCTAATTTTTAAAAATTGTTTTTAATTACTAAAGCATTATTATTCACATAAATACAAAATTGCCATTTTTAAATTTTCCATTCAAATTTAAGAAAATATAATTCTAAAAACTGGAATTAAAAATTTCCAATTATAAATTACAATTAGGTAATTGAATTTCAAAAAATCATATCAAAACTTCGGAAATTATAATTTCAAATTTAGAAGACATCAATTGCATCTTTAATATATAAATTTTATTCGTTAAACACAAATTGAAATTCCAAAAAAAAAAAAACACCAAATACCTATGTTTACATTTAAAAAAAATATTGACATTCAGGAAAATGAAAATTGCAAAATTATCAGTAAAATTTTTAAACGATATTCGCTTTTGTTAAAGTCAGCTGTTGTTTTTACCTAAACGACAACCATTTTTGTGTTGTTTATTCAATCGATAAAAACTTAAATTTTTAGGTTGAAATGTCATCATGCATAAATAAAAATCATAAAATAGTGAAAATATTTTGCTTTTATTAAAAAACTTTTTTATATAAATAAAAAAATTAAATAGCATATTCAATTCATTATTTCATTTTCAAATAAATAAACAGAAATATTAGTAAAAAAAAAATAAAGATATTAAACATAAATATAAAATCATCCTGTCAAACACGAAGTAATTTGTTTTTTTCTATTCTTTGTGTTTTTCGCTTATTTTGACAGAGGTGCCACTAGTTTACAATTTAAATAAATAGAAAAACAGATTTGTCGACTATCGTTAAGATGTATGTACTTAGTGAATCACTTACTCCTTAGTGCGAACAACAATAGCTGTCGATATATTTTGCGATTGTCAGATCGTTGAATTTGAAATTTTCAGAATCGCACTAAGAAAATATTAATTTAAATTCAATGAATTTAAGAAAACCTCAAATGATATTTAAGAATTGCTAACATAAAAATTGTTACATAAGTAAACGTAATTTGATGAGAATGTTATTTTTTATATATAAATTTTCACAATTTTTTTTGGATGAAAATTTGAAGTTTTTCAGAAAATAAAGATAACATTAAATTATTTTATTTAAATTGTTTGGGACTTTTGGTTTTTTGCGTTTGGCATCCCTAATTTGATTATTTATTATTATAAATTTATTCTCTATGTTTTCAAAATATGGCAATATTTTAAAAAAAAAGTTGAGAGAGCTTTATTTTTTTGGGTATTATTTTGTTACTCCATCCGACCTATATGGCCACAATGAAGAAATATTTGGCCAGTTAAAAGAAACTACACAGCCATTTCCAATTAGCACGATTTAATGCATGTAGCCACCCTACACAACCATTACCTTTGCAATGGAGGTTAGGCCGAGCTATTTAATTAGCAAAAACTAAATTAAACGAGAAGTTATGTCATATAACCGGAAACGCATGCATATAGGAAACGCATGCCTATTTTTCCAATATTTTGTTTACATTTATTATCAATACTCAAACCGAGGTGGAGGGTATTAAAGATTCGGCACAGCCGATTTTAACACTCTTACTTGTTCTTATTAAAATTAAATATTAAAAATTAAAAATTAATAAAAATAAAAAATGGAAAATGAAAAATGAAAAATGGAAAAGGGAAAATGAAAAATGGAAAATGAAAAATGAAAAAAGGGAAAATGAAAAATGAAAATTGAAAAATGAAAAATGGAAAATCGAAAAAGGAAAATGAAAAATTAAAAATGGAGAATGGAAAATGAAAAATGAAAACTTAAAAATGAAAAATGAAAATTGAAAAATGGAAAATGGAAATTGAAAAATGAATAATAGAAAATGAAAAATGAAAAATGCAAAATGAAAAATGACAAATGGAAAAAGAAAAATGAAAAAATGGAAAATGAATATGGAAAATGAAAAATGAAAAATTGAAAATCGAAAATGGAAAGGGAAAATGAGAAATGGAAAATGAAAAATGAAAATGAAAAATGGAAAATGAAAATTGGAAAATGGAAAATGGAAAATGAAAAACTAAAAATGGAAAATGGAAAATGAAAAATTGAAAATGAGAAATGGAAAATGGAATATGAAAAATGAAAAATGAAAATTGAAAAATGAAAAATGAAAAATGTAAAATGAAAAATGAAAAATGGAAAATGAAAAATGGAAAATGAAAAATGAAAAAATGGAATATGGAAAATAAAAAAATTAAAAATAAAAAAAAATGGAAAATTAAAATTAAAAAATGGAAAATGAAAAATGGAAATTGGAAAATGGAAAATGAAAAATGAAAAATCAAATGAAAAGTGAAAAATGGAAAATGGAAAATGAAAAATGGAAAATGGAAAATGAAAAATTTAAAATTAAAAATGTAATATGAAAAATGGAAAATGAAAAATGAAAATATAAAAATTAAAAATGGAAAATGAAAAATGGAAAACGGAAAATGAAAAATTAAAAATTGAAAATGGAAAATGAAAAATGAAAATTGAAAAATGAAAAATGGAAAATGAAAAATGGAAAATGAAAAATGAAAATTGGAAAATAGAAAATGAAAAATGAGAAATTAAAAATGAAAAACTAAAAATTAAAAACGAGAGATGAAAATTGAAAAGTGAAAAATTGAAAATGATAAAAAAAAATGAAAATTGAAAATGAAAAAGGTGGAGGGTATCAAAGATTCGGCCCAGCCAAATTTAACACTCTTACTTGTTTTTTTTTTTTTTAATTTGCTACTGTTTATATCTATCATACAAAAAAGTTTTCATTGGCATTAACAGTTAACTAGTTAATGCTAGTTCCAAAAAATTTCATTACCACTTAATATTATTGATATTTTTAATTGGCATTATTTTAACCAATTTTAATGAAATAGAATAAATTCCGCAAAAAAAATAATTGATTTTGACGATAATTGATGATAATTAATTTTTTTTAATTATTGACCAACACTCAGGGGATATAGACGAAATGGACTGTGTTGATCTCAGGAAAATATGTTATGGGAGGGAGGAAAGAGCGTGTAGTGTTTCCGGATATTTCACTTCAACTTTATTAGATTGTAACTGTCAGGATTGTAAGTGCGGGTAGTTTATTCAACATACGGCTAGTTTGACTGATAAACGAACTTTCTGCGTAATTTGTTGTGCGGTCATCTGGACAATAGACTGCTAGAGGAGCGGGTGGGCACTTGAATGAGTTCGCTAATCTCAGTAGATGATGCCTTACTGTCATTAATGAGCATCAACGTTCTCCTTTGTACATGATCTAGTAGCTCCAAAATAGACTTTGAAACTCCTGCATTCCATTTTCAGTCGGATGTAAGTTGTATAGATTTGAAGGAGATTTGAAAGAGTGAAGAAATTTTTGCGCCGTTTTAGAAAACCAAGACACTTCAATCCTTCTTTCGACACTTGAAAAACATGCTCGTTCCAACGAACATCACATTGAATTCGCATCCCCAGTTATCAACGGTATCCGATTCCTCAATACCTCTTCCACCCATATATTCAGATGGCAGTGTTGGATCCATGGCTATATGGGTCAACTCGGTCCACTCGGAGATTGTGAACAGGTCTTGATTGAGTATGTCATTTACTCATTGTCCGACTTTTGCCCCAACCTCAGAAGGCTTGGCCTACAATTGAAGGAAAATGAATAAAAATGTTGCTGTCATATGCGGAAGAGTGCATATGTAGAATTGAAAGTTTAGCCAAGTAGGTCATTCAGAAAGATAAGGATAAGAGAAGGAGAAAGAACAGAACCTTGGGTTACCGCTAAATTAAACTGAAACTCATTGGATGAGACCCCATCAATAACAACAAAACTCAATATAAATCGGAAGAAATCAGTATCGACCCCATATGCAATAAGCTTTGATATCAATGCACCGTGCCACACGCGACCGAACGCCTTGGGAATATCTAGAGCAACCACTATACTTTAACTAAAATTGTGAATGGATAGACTCCAGCGCTCAGAAAGTAGAGCTAAGAGATCTCCAATAGAACTATTTCTATGGAAGCCATACTGTCGATCATTAAGAAGTTGGCCACTAGGTAGTTGACAAGATGGGAATTGGTCATGGAAATGTGTATACCGGCGGTTTTTGGTTCGAGAAATCCTTTTTTGACATTTATTTTTACTTCTAACAGCCGCAAGTACAAGTACCTTGCTCTGTAGTTAATTCAACAGCACCTAAATCTCTGTATGTATATTTTCCAGTGCGATCACCTCAAAATCGTTTAAAATAACACGTCTTTCCATTCCTTGTATTACTGAATTCAATTGAATTTTTTTTTTCATCTACATTTCATATATTTCTATTTCTTAAGTTGTATTTTGGTTAAAATAATAAAGAAAATTAAGAAAAAATGTTCATTCAAAGAGTAAATAAAAAAACGAATTTGTATGGGTATCCCACATAATTTTCTGCGCTGAATATTTTGGGTTATTTTAAATACGGGAAAGTCAAAGATTCGTCGATTTGTGCAATAATTTCGTCAATTTTCCCCAAAAAGTTGAAAAAATAAATCCACAAAAATGCACGAAAACGCCTCCTGGCGGCTGATGAAAATAAAAATAAATGTGAAAAATGGATTTGCCGACCCAAAAAACCCCCGGTATGCACATTTTCAATAATTTTTTTACATTTTAAATGGACTAAATTTGTCGATTTTTGAGTATTATGGAAACTATCATGAAAATATCTTCATCGAAATTTTGGCAGGGAAAAAATACTTGTTATGGCTCATAGTACCAGAATGGCTATGAGCCCGTGGAGATTTTTTCGGCCCCCTATGTATACATATTTAAAATTCGCAAGATACATATATGTCACTGATGAACCCTTTCTCCTTACTATCTAATTTGTTTCTGAGTTGTTAAGAGAAATGTTAAGCCAAGTACAAAAAACTTTTTGAATCAGAATTTTAATATCTTATCTAAATTTAACAGTGTGTCATAAAGTTTTTGGGAATTAAATCATCAATTATTTATGATTCATCCAAGCTGCTGTTAATGGTTAAGTTTGATTTTCGATATGTGATCATTTTCAATTTTTTTTAATGAAAGGATTTATTCGCGAAAAACAAGACAGGTTCAATAAGCCTTCCAATTGATAAAGGTCATTAAGCTATATGTCTAAGTTTTAATTAGCAAAGTTATATTTTCTTTCTTTATTACTTTATATTATATTCTAATAATTCAAATACACTTTAAGAATGTAAGGTTTTTTACCTTTATGATTTGCAAAATTTAAAAATAATAATAAAAATAACCCTTATCCCAATGTACGAGTATCGTGTATGTTTGATTGCATTCACCACTAAATGACAGACAATACAAAATCGCTTTTGTGTTAACAAAAACCAAAAAGAAAACATAAATTACGTCTGGTAATTTTGTTGGAATTAACACCGTGTTATATTTGGTAAACGCCTGCTGTTTCTCGATCGCACAAAACATTACAATAACGTGAGTGTTTAACAAATTATTATCCAACGTAGAAAGAAGCATTGGTTCGAAAACAAAAACTTAGTGATGATCTTGTTTTTCTGCTAATTTTTTTGATTTCGTTAATGATAGGGGTGGGTAATTTTTGATTTAGCGTGTAGGAAGCAAATATAATTTGTTGCTGTTTGTTATGTTTCCTTTATTCCATGATTTTTTCTGATTATTGATTTGTTAAAGAATTGATTTGAATTGAGTAAAAAAGGAAATCTAAAGTATAGGATAACATGATATAAAATTAACCCTTTAATGTTTTGCATTTCATATTTTATAGAGGCTGTAAAAAGACTTTTAAAATTGGATGTAGTGGCTCTAAATGAAGAGGGCGATGGGTAAAAAATAAATGACATTTTCTTAATAACAGAGAGTATTTTAATAAACTTAATTTTTTTTAATAGTAGGTGCTTTCAAAAAAATTGGCTTTTTTAATAAAAAATAAAGTTTTAATAAAATTTTTAATAAAGCCTAATAGGTACTTTTTTAATAAGAGGTACTTTTTAAATAGCTTTCTTTCGTAATGAAAAGTACTTTTTTAAAGGAGGTACTTTTTAAATGAAAGGTACCTTTTTAATAAAAGAACTTTTTAAATGAAAGGTAATGTTTATAATAAAAATTACTTTTTTAACAAAAAGTGACAACTTTTTTAATAAAATATTTTTTATAAAAGAAATTTTTTCATAAAAGACACTTTTTTAATAAAAGGAATTTTTTTATACAAGGTACATTTTTATACAAGGTATTTTTATGCGAAAAGGTACTTTTTGTAAAAAAAAAGTACTTTTACTAAAGGGAACTTTAAAAAAAATACTATTTTTAATAAAATTTAGTTTTTTAACGAAAGGTACTTTTTTAATAAAAGGTAATTTTTTAATTAAGAGGTATTTTCTTATCAAAATTTACGTTTTCTAATAAGAGATATAAACTACGTCTTTAATAAAAGTTACGTTTTTATAAGAAAAAGGACTTTTGTAACTAAAGGTACTTTTTTAATAAAATATTTTTTTTTTTAATAAAAGGTACTTTTTTAATAAAGAATTACTTTTTTAACAAAATTTACTTTCTTAATAGAGAGTACTTTTTTAATGAAAGGAATGTTTTTTAATGAAAGATACTATTTTTTGAATAAAAAGTACTTTTTACCTTTTTTAAGAAAATGTACCCATTAAGAAATGTTAGTTTTTTAACAAAAGCCGCACATTTAATATAAGGTTATTTCTTAAGAAATGGTATTTTTATGCGAAAATAACTTTTTTTTAAGAAAAGGTACTTTTTTTAAATTGTAGGTACTTTTATAAGAAAAATGGCTTTTTTTAATTGAAGTTAACTTTTTAATAAAAGGTATTTTTTTAAAGGTATAAGAAAACGTACATTTTTAACTAAAGATACTTTTTTTAATAAAATAACTTTTTTAACAAAAGGTAATTTTTAAAGCTAGATGTTTTTTTTAAACAAAATTTACTTTTTTTAACAAAAGATTATTTTTAACAATAAATGGTAAATAATGGTACTTTGCTTTTTAATTAAAGGTACTTTTTTTATAAAAAGCAAACTTTCTAATAAAGTGTACATTTTTAATAAAAGATACTTTAGTTAATGGTACTATTTAAGAAAAGGTACTTTTTTAATAAACGGTATTTTTATAAGAAAAATTACTTTTTAACTAAAGGTACATTTTTGATAAAAATAACTTTTTTAAATAAAAGGTACTTTTTTATTAAAAGGTACTTTTATAAGAAAAATTACTTTTTTAAATAAAGTTGCTTTTGTAATAAATGGTAATTTTTAAATAAAAGGTACTTTTTAAATAAAAGGTACTTTTTTAATAAAATAACTTTTTTAATAAAAGGTACTTTTTACAAAAAATTTACTATCTTAATAAAAGGTACTTTTGGCATAACAGCTACTATTTTAATGACAGGTACTTTTTTAATAAAAAGTAGTCTTAATAATAAAAGAAATATTTTTAATACAGGTACATTTTTTAATAAAATATAGTTTTTTAAGAATTTCTCGTTTATAAGAAAAGGTACTTTTTTAATAACAGGGACTTTTATAAAAAAAATTACTTTTTTAATTAAAGTTATTCCTATAATAAAAGGTTATTTTTTAATAAATGTTATTTTTTTAATAAAAGGTACTTTTTTAATAAAAAGTACTATCTTTCATTAAAGGTAAGTTTTTAATAATGGCTACTTTTTTAATAAAATATACTTTTTTAATAAAATATACTTTTTTAATAAAAGGTACTTTTTTAATAAAAGCTACTTTTTCAATAAAACGTACGTTTTTAATAAAAGGTACTTTTTTAATAAAATGTGTTTTTTAATAAGAGGTATTTTTAAAATAGAAGGTAATTTTTTAATAAAAGATATTTTTTATTAAGAGGTATTTTCTAAATAGCATTTACTATTCTAATAAAAGGTACTTTTGAAATAAAAGGTACGTTCTTAATATCACGGTTTCTTTAACAGAACATCACTCTTCTTAAAATGTTCTTTTTTCAAAGGCTCTTTATTTAATAAAAAGTATTTATAATTTTTATAATATTTTTTAGTAAAAGCTTTTCCACTAAAATAAAAGGTACTGTTTAAAAAAAAAATCATGTGAGTCCGATCACAGGGAAGATGTGTAAACATCTAGTAATTAAAGATTTTTTATGTCACTTTTTTAAAATCAAACAGTAAGCGTCATCTATGTATCACTTATAGTAAACAACTGCAGGGACTCTGGTTATAGTTGTGGGGTTATTGAATTATGTATACTAGCAGATTCCAGCCCTCGAAATTCGAGCGCAAATTCTAGGAAATTTTGTTTTCATTAAATAAAGACCCTAAAAGTATGCTAATCAATTATAGCCAATTCACAAATCAACACACTCATTTATATTCCAAACACATTAACAAATTTAATAAATACACACATAGCATTGTATAATTTTATGTATGTGTTAGTAGCAACTTTAAATGCAATTTACTAAAAATAAAGGAAAAAATTTTAAAATCTGTAAATCTGCAAAACGGCTAAAAAGAAATGCCTTTCCAAAAATATACGTTTGGTCAAAATCGGTATAAAACGGTAGAACAAAACATCAGTCACAAGAAATCGCCTAGCCTATTAATATTATAGATATTATACGTTTATATTATGAAATTTTTGTCGTTTTACGGCAAAGGGTTGTTGAATTAGCTGAAACAATTTTATATCATAATTTTTTCAGCAATACAATCCTAAGTCGCACCGATTTGTTTTACGGCTCACACCGTAACATGTGAGCTTTATACCACGAATTATCAAATTTTTTATTTCAGATTACGAATCACTTACAGATGAAGTGTGTAGTTGTTTTGTCATCATCCAAAAACAGTTGATCTTGAATTGACGCCGCTAGGTTTAATGTTGAATGAATGGTATTTTAATTTACAATTTACGTAATGGCCCCGTATTAGTCTAATTTAAAATATTCCTGCTACAAAAAGGGATTATTAAAAATTTGGACTGCCTGAGATTATTTGGTTTATAATCTAGTTTCAATCTGATACACTTTTCAGTCTTCCTAATTAGTATGTTAATGTTGACCAATATTAAGTTCATCTCACTGCAGTAGCGGATGCCATTATAGTAAGTTCGTTCCTGATCTAATTTCCATGATGCCCAGGAATTTAAAACTAAAGTTACTTTAAATATATCAACACATTCAATTGAAAATTAAGATGTAAATGACAAAGCGAAGATCAGAGTTCATACGATCCAAAGGCACATCTAGTTTTGTCCTTAGTTCCTTATGAATGCAGGTTGCTGTATAATCTGTTTAAGTTTTAAGTTTTAAGTTTGTTTGAAATAGAATTTTTGGTAAGAGACTACTTTTCTATTTATAAAATAAAAATCAGTTAATTAGAGATTAACATCAGTCTAAAATCTGATAGGTTTCCTCAAAGATAAGGAATGAATAATCGAAAATGGTCCTAAGAAAAAACTGACTGGGAATGCTAGAATTTTGTAGGGAAAATTGAAGCAAAAGTTAATTAATTTTAATGCGAATCCGTTTAGGATATGTGAGTATTTTTTTTTCTTTAAATCAAAACTCTTTTTGAAAAAAAATATGATCTTACACTATTTTAGTGATTTATCATATTTTTAAATATGTAATTTAAAATTTAACTTTCATAAAAAATTGGTAAATTGAAGCAAAAGTTAATCAATTTTAATGCGAATCCGTTTAGGAACTTGAATATATTTATTCTTTAAAGCAAAAACTCTTTTTGTAAGAAAATATGATGTTACACTGTTTTTAGTGATTTAACATTTTTTTAATGGAGAATTTCCCAAACGTCTATGAAAATTATATGTAAAGTGGTAAATATGTAATTTAAAATTTTACTCTCATCAAAAAAACTTCCCAAAAACACATTTTCTTTTATAATGAAATTGAAAATTTCATAATTTTTACCAAACCAGTAAATAACATTAGCAGCTATAAAGGTCATAAACTCAATTGCTTTTAAACAAAACCATATGCGTGCATTTTTATTTTAAAACCATATGAAGTTTTTCAGAATAATAAAAGAAATTTTAAATATCAGAAAAAAAATAAGTACTGGTATTTACCCTTAATAAACCTTTTGCAATCAGCAACAATACGAGTATATAAAAGCAATAGCCACGCGTTAACTGGGTGCTGGATCGTGGTAATAATGGTGGTGGTCGTGATGGTGGTGGTAGTGATTTACTTTGGATGAAACAGGAAAAAATATGAAAAGGATTTTTCCACAATTGATTTGTTGTTGTTGTATGTTTTTGGATTTCGCTGGCAGGCAGTATAAGTATTATATTGTTTTATAATACCTTCATATGCACATATGTATTGTACTTGTATGCGTGTGTTTCGTTTATAATGCCAACGGTGGTAATTTCGTATAACATTGCATTACGCAGGATGTTTGCTTTGTTTTTCGTTGTTCTTGTTTTTTTATGTCCTGTGTCAGGATATTTGGTTGTAATATTCGTATGTTTTGCATGATGCGTTCTGCATGCAAGTCTCCTTTATTTATAATTTTTTTTTTTGGGTAATAACGGATATAAAGTGATGTGTTAACATGGTTTTTCTTTGTAAATAAATGCAACAATTTTTCTTTTGGGCAAGCAAACATTAACCAATTACTTTTGAATTAAATGAGAAAAAGTTCATATTAAAAATGTTAGAATATTCAAAATGATGATATATTATGTTCCAAAGTTAGGGGACAAAAGTGGAGGAAGTTTCTTAATATATTTGATTCAGAAATTTAAATATATGACATGGAAATATTTTAAATTTACTAATTCGTTTATGCCCATTACTTCTGCCCTAGCCCTCAAAAAAAGCATTTTCAAGGGAAATAATATTATTGAACATATATTGGAAAAAAAAAGCTTTTGAGATGAATAAACAAAGACAAAGATTTCAAGGTGAATAAAAAACAAGTAAGAAAATTATAGTCGGTCTAGACCGACTATAGGATATCCTATACCATGCGTTTAGAGACCCTATCTCTCAGGACCAACTAACTGGATATAGAAAATAAGCATAAACCAAATTTGAGTGGTATTTTTATTAATTGTGGTATTTTTATTAATTTTTTCGGCTGCAGATATGAAAAAGTTCATATCGGATGCTATATCTATATGGGGACTAGGCGCAAAAATGGACCGATCCTGACCATGTTTGGTAAAGTCTCTTGTATTTTGCAAAAATATATACAAAAAATATTTGAGAAGAATCAGTGCAATATTTTTGTTTTTTGATAGATTTAAGTGAAGATCGGGAAGCAGCTCTATATGGGGCCTATGACTAAGAGTTGTCCAATAGGGATCATTTTTGGACTACTGATTAATGGATGTAATATATATATACAAATCCAATTTGACTAAGATTTGTATGATAATTTGGATTTTATGGTAGTATATGTTGATTTCATAGGGTCCATTTGTATGGGGGCTAGGTCTGAACATGGACCGATTCTCACCAATTTCAATAGCGTTCATCCCATGGCCGATAAAAGATCAAATACCAAATTTCATCAAAATATATTCATATTTGCGACCTGCAGTTTGATTACAAACTTTACATGGACACACAGACGGACGGACGGACGGACATCGTTAAATCGAATCAGATGGTGATTCTGATTCGATCGGTATAATTAAAGATGGGTGTAGGTCAAATATTTTTGGTTGTTACAAACAGCAGCACAAAGTCATTATACCCAAACCACATAGTGGTATAGGGTATAAAAATTGAGGTGAATAAAAAGTAGTTTGATAAGAAACAGTATTTTTTCCGGTAAATAAAGAAAATTTGCTGTGAATAAAACTATTTTTAAGGTAAACAGGAATAGTCACCAATCCTCATCAGTAACCCAAAGTAATAGATAGTTTGTTTGGATTAGATTAGATTAGATTTATTTTCCAAAAATTCATTAGTTATATGTTTCTTTAACTACTATTACATTGTGCAACAAATTCAGGTTAGCAAAAGTTAGGTCGATTCTGAGAGTGAGGGGTGAAAATAGAGGCTAAATTAGAAGACCCGTATCGCGGCGTTTGTTTATGTTAGTTCGAATTTTTTTTTAATCGACCTTCGAACTTTGCAGTCAAATGCCGATTTTCAGGATATTGTTTATAAGGTTTTTTGGCTATAACTCGTCGACTAATTGATATTTTTTCAATCTGTAAAAGCCAAATTATTGCCAGAGACCTGTGCAATAATTAAATTTTTTTAAAAAATTGATTTAGAAAATTTTTGTGCTGCTTATGAAGCAAAATGTTGGAAAAATTTTGAAAATATTTTCCACAAAACTAAGCCTTTTTTGCTTTCTGTTTGATCTATAATATGCTTCTCAGTTTCTTCAATAAATTTCATTTGAAAAGAAAACAATCATAATACAAAACTTGCGTTTTCCTGCTTAATATTAATTTACTTCTCATTTTTTATGTACCAATTTTGTTCAGTGTTGCTTTTGAAGAAACATTGAAAAAGAAATTATAAAAATATGGAAAAAAAATATATTTTTGAAATCTTAGTTATGAAAAGTTTTAAGTAAAAAAATTAAATAAATTAGATTGATAATTTGTCCAGTTGCCGTTTAGCGGGCGGCTGTGGATCAACATCACTGCTCTCTCTAATATCTTGGTCATCGTCATCATCATCAGAAAGGTCGATAATTTCGTCCAACAGATATTCTGGAATTTCATCTTTGTCTTCCCCTTCTTCCTCTTTTTCCTCCTCTTCCTTTTCTTCAAAGGTGTTTTTATACCACCAACAAATTTCAGCGAGTATTGCATTTGGAGATTTCTTTCCTTGTACCTAAACGAAAATAGTTTTCAATCGTTAACATGTTTAAATTGTGCACTCTGACAAAGATATTAGAAAAATCTAGGAATTCAAAATATGCACACTCTATAGTTACCTTATTTCAAATGGAAGCGCAGTTTGGTTAACATATTAACCCCACTTTCATCGAAAGCTGCCAACATGTTTGCAACAGATTGCCTGTAGTTGTATTTGCGTTCTTTACCTAAAAGTTCTTTAATGACTGCTTTCAATGCGAGCCATGCATTTAATTCTCGGTCTGTCAGAACTTGGTCAAAATCTGGACGACTTATTAGTTTCCGTATGTCGGGACCATTATCAACCCCTTCCTGAATTTTGGCGTACTTAGTCTTGGGAAAATGTCTTTTTAGCGGTTGAATACTGCTGGTCTTTTTGCGATACATTTCAAAAAATTTTTAGCAATGCCAAGTTTAATGTGGAGCAACGGCAACAAATTTTTCATTTCAAGAACAAGACTTTCGTGTAGCCTATTGTCTTTAGGCGAGTTCCGTCCAATGCGACTATTCCAGTTATACTGTTTGTACTGGTTTCTTCCTTTAATACCTTCTCCGTATCGTGAATCCCAATCGCACAAAAACACGGATATTTTGGACGGCCAGATGCTGTTAAGCCTGTAATCAATGAAACTATTTTGAGGTCGCAGCAAATGCGCCACTGGTGTTCGTTATATTTGACTACTTCCAGAATGTGTTTCAAATTATCGAAATTTTCACTAGTGTCAGTGCTATACGCAATCGCAACAGAAGGCATTCTATTTGTCTTGTGCAAAAGCACAACTTTTAAGCTGATTAGTGAACTATCGATGAATAAACGCCAATCATCTTTTTTATAGGTTAACCCTATCGTCTCCATTAACTTTTCAATATCGTTGCAATAAGCGAAATTTTTTGCATCATTCACATTGAAGAACTTTTCTAACTCTTTTTGGCGTTTTCGATATGCTGTTACTTTGGTACCTTTCGCCAGCAAATTATGTCCTTTCAAAAATGAAGCCAGTAGTTCTGATTTTGTCTGAGTCAAACACAAATTTGCAACAGTTCCATCCAATTGGTTTTGTGTGACTAGGATAGGTTCCTTTGATGTTTCGTAGGATGTACATTCACCAGGGTCGTATTCTGAGAAGAAATCCATGGATGTAGCAGCGGCGGTTGTAGTACTGATATCTGTTTGAAGATCAATACTTCGGTATTCGAATTCTGAGTGCGGTAATGGTAATTGGACACTTAGCACTGCTACATAAGTTTTATTCTTTGCTTTCCTTCTATTCAAAGTTTTATGGTAGTTGATACATCCATAGCAATTTTCTTCTTGATGCGGGCTGTTGTCTAACCACATCATTGGTATACCAAAAGGCATAGCCTTCTTCTTTTCACTTTTCCATTGCATAAGAGTTGAATAGCAATTAAAGCAAACTTTTTTAGGGGCATAATTTACGTCAGTGATAAACTCTTGCGAGAAATATTGTTTATAGGCTTCCAAGAAAAAAAAATTAGTCGCATTGCCACATTTTTCATCGCTTGTTATGAAACGTCCACAAACAATACAAAAATGGTCCATTTTACATTTTGGTTCCGACATTTTTAATACAATATATATTATACAATGTTTTTTTTTGTTATTTTTATGAAACCGATGCAATTAACTTAAATCTCTCACAAAATGAAATAAGTTCCAAAAAAATTAATAGCGAATTTTATCACGACCGAGCGAAAATTAAAAGACATCAGCTTCGGCTGAGTTTGGAGTCTTAACTGAAACTTCATTTTTGAAATTAGTTCGCTTGTACGAAATAAAAAAAATCGCTACCTGTGCGGCGGTTGAAAACAAAAAAGTTGTTTTACTAATTCCTAATTCTTGGAACTTCCCTTTTTAATTACTTCTACCTAAATCGCTATTTATTTAATGGTTTTGGGATTTTTAACGCAAATTATCGACTAAGACCATTTTCTTTTCAAATGAAATTTATTGAAGAAACTGAGAAGCATATTATAGATCAAACAGAAAGCAAAAAAGACTTAGTTTTGTGGAAAATATTTTCAAAAAGCATGAAAAAAAAAATAATTTTTCCAACATTTTGCTTCATAAGCACCACAAAAATTTTCGAAATCAATTTTTTTTTTAAATTTTAATTGTTGCACAGGTCTCTAGAAATAATTTGGCTTTTACGGATTGAAAAAATATCAATTAGTCGACGAGTTATAGTTAAAAAACCATATAAACAATATGCTGAAAATCGGCATTTGACTGCAAAGTTCGAAGGTCGATTAAAAAAAAAATCGAACTAACATAAACAAACGCCGTGATACGGGTCTTCTAATATAGCCTCTATTTTCACCCCTCACTCTCAGAATCGACCTAACTTTTGCTAACCTGAATTTGTTCCACAGTGTAATTTGAAGTGGCGTAAAAATATTGAGATAAATAAAAAATTTAAAATATGAAAATAAATATGTGATTCATATTTTTTAACCAGACATTGAAATCGAAAACTAGCTTGTAAAAAATTTCAGAGTTTTCTTCACATTTTCGTTCTTAACTTTGAGTCCTTTTAACACCAAAATAATTAGAAAAACAACAAAAATTCAACAAAAGAAAAACATATAATAAACAAGAATTAAATAATTATAAACAATATAACGATTTTAACACATAGGGCAGTACTAGCAAACAGCGATGCCAACTTAGCGCTTTTTGATAACCCAAAAAGCGCATGTTTTTCATTTAGTTCCTTTTATAAAGAAGCGCTAAACTGGCGACGCATTTGGCGTCTTTTGATTATAACAAAATTAAACAAAATTATATATATTTGAACCATGTACATGTTTTCCTATAACATACTTGGTTGGCTTATATTTGTATAAAATATTAAAGGATTAACAAGCAGGATAATTGCATGTGAATAATGAGATCGAATTTGCACTTTGCTATCAACGTTATAGTTTTAAAAAGGTCTGTTTTATTAATAATATTGAAGAATCAGATAAAGAAACAATTAAATAAGAATAAATTGAGTTAACAAAATCTCTTATTTTCTCCATAGAAATTATATTACTCATAATTTGTAAAATAATTTATTAAATAAATTTTAAAAATTATAAAGGAAATCGAGGAGTACAAAAATTGTTATAACAATTAAAAGTTACGTAAATGGAAAAACGAAGTGCTGATTTATTTTGGATTGGAGTTTATTTAGAGATTTATTCAAATATTTTTGCATTGTTCTGTCGATTGTTCTAAATTTGATCTGCAATTTATTAGAAAAGTTAACAAGAATATGAAATGACTAATACTCTATATTTTAAAGCATGATTGAGTTAGAAATTAACCCGTATCACCCTACGTAATTTTTTTTCGAATTTCGAAAAGAAATATGAGATTCATGGCTTAACTAAAGAAACTGCATTATTAGATTTTACATCCTGTAAACAGGATTCTCAGAATGTCCTGTTGCCATATGGCAACGGTAAGTAGGCTATCCCACTGGATACATTCATTGTTTTCATTTCCTCTTTCATTTGACACCCAAATTGACATAAATTCCTTTAAATTTCGAGGTCCTTTAAAAAGAAGAAAAGATCTGAAAATGAAAAACTGAGAACGCAGTTTTACTGTATACGATATCTCCTTTCATGTGTACTAGCAGATCCATGCCGTCGAAATTCGAGTGCAAATTCTGGGAAATTTTATTTTTTCATTTAATATATTAGCTTATAAGACCCTAAAGGTATACTCAAAGGTATCAATTTTAGCAATTCACAATTCAACTTTTTATTATAATTATTGTCGTTATTGGTTTATGTCCAAAATTATTTTTGTCGTTATTGGTTTATGTGCAAAATTATTTTTCAATTCAACGCAGGGCTTTTTGCAAACACATTAAAAAATTTAATAAAAATACTCATAGCATGGTATAATTTTATGCATGTGTTAGTAGCAACTTTGAATGCATTTTATTCCAAAAAAAATTTTAAATTTAAAAATCTGTAAATCTGGTGGACAGCTAAAAAGAAATACCTTTCAAATGGGGGATGTTTGGTCAAAATGGGATTAAAACTAACAAACTAAAATCGGTCACAAGAAAACGCCTTGCCTATTAATATTACAGATATGACGTTATCGAAGTTCACAAAATACTGGAGCATGGTTCAATCATTGCAATAAAAATCTTTCACGTACTTCTAAAGTAAAATCAAATATTGGTGCTTTTAGCGCTTTTCATTTCACTCCAATTTAGCGGATTTTAGAGCGTTTTATGGTACTCGTACTGTTATAAGCTGTTTGCTTAGAAAAGGTTGGAATCACTGCTTACACACAGAATGGTATTGAGGGTTCCACCCTGTACATTGAAAATTCTGATTATATTAAAAAAATTTAGTTTTCCATAATAATATTAAAGGTTATTACTATATACTCACATTGCACATGATGCTGCACCAAAAATTCCCTGACCGTATATAGTTATAAACTAATTAACAATTACTGAGTTACTGTCTGTCCGGCTGTCTGGCTGTATCGAAAAACGTTTAACAAACCATGACAACAAATTCTGTTAAGGTAAGCGAAAAATGCCAAAAATTTATGAAAATTAATTGAATTTACGCTTAAAATTTGTGCTTTTGTGCAAATTAAGCAGAAAATTTCTACCGCACACAATTATTTGCAAACGAGTGGGGTGGGAGGGTTGAAAAGCCATATACGAGTATAGGGAGCGGCAGAGTATTTAAAAACATATGTCAGCTAATAATAGTACACGACTATTTTGTGCGTTGTGGTGTTCTACATATTAAATAGACAATTGTGTAGAGAGGATTTGGCTAAAAATCATATACACACACACACACACATAACATAGAACATATGAAAAATGTCATAAACTTGTAGTTATTTATGTTTATGAATTGTATGAAAAACGTACGCGAACATAAATGAAAATTAAGTCATGCATATTAAAATACTTAATAATAATATTGTTGTTTTATTTAATTCTATATACATAACACTGGACACTCGCTAAACGGCTAAACTACTAGTCGCTAAATTAATTGTTGATTAAATTGTCTACCAATTATATGATTTATATTATCCCTAGACAGCTTTGATGTAAACGTAATAAAATTATTTGATCGGCGGAATATTGTCTCGCGGTGTGATTATATTATTTGTTAAATTATAAAATATTTGATTAAAATTTGAATCAAAACCAATTTAACATGGACTTTTATTAGGTCGGAGGTTGCCATTGATAGATTATTTGAAACAATTTTAACTTCTTCTGAACAAATATTTTTTATAACTTTTTTTGTGAATACTTCACCTTTTTAGGAAAATTTACTTTTTTCGAGAGGGTGCAAATTTCAGGCATGGTATTTTTTCAATAAAGTGCTATTTGTTAAGAAAATTACATATTTAAGCAAAAAAAAAAAATTTTTTTTAAGAAAAGATACTTTTTCAAAAAATAATTCCTTTAGAAAAGGTAATTTGCAAGAAAAGGTATTATTTAAGAAAAGGTCCTCTAAAAAAAAAATACTTTTTCTAGAACAGCTTTATAAAAAAAAATAATCTTTCTAAGAAAAAGCAATTTTTTCTTTTTTAAGAAAAGATAAATTTTTGAGAAAAGGTAATTTTTTAGGAAAAGTAACTTTTTTTTTAAAAAAATCATCTTTTTAAAAAAGGTATTTATTTAAGAAATCAAATTTTTTAGGAAATGGCACTACTTTTAAGATAAGGTACTTGTTAAAGAAAAGATACTTTTCTAAGAAAATGTACTTTTTTAAAAAAAGGTACCTATTAAAGAAAAGGTTATTTTGTAGGAAAATTTACTTTTTTCAATTTAATTTTTTAAGAAGGGTATATTTTTTAAGAAAAGGTACTTTTGTTAAGAGAGGGTACTTTTTAAGAGAAATTACTTTTTTAAGGAAAGTTTTTTTTTTAAGAAAAGGTACTTTTTTTTAGAGAATTTTCTTTTCTTTTTGGAAAGGAACTTTTTGGAAACAAGTAAATGTACCTTTTCAAAAAAGGTACTTCTTTAGAAAAGGTGTTTTAACCCGTTCATGACCGACCCAAACGGCTGGAAAATTTTTTTTTTTTTTTGTGGATTCGTACTTAACGACCCAACATTTCAAAAGTGACGTCAAAAATATTTTTATCAATTCCTTCAAGGAAAAAATCCATGAGACATATACATATATCCCATTGGTCGTCAACGATCAAAATTAGTGAGAAACTAATTTTCTCCGCTCAAAGCAAGTCATTAATTTTTGTTTTTATTTTTTACAGAAGTAACTGTAGTTTTGGTTTTGTATTTGTTGCCAATTTTTAAATAAAGATCACGGAGAACCGATTACTACTTTTTATACCCTATACCACTATGTGGTTTGGGTATAATGACTTTGTGCTGCTGTTTGTAACAACCAAAAATATTTGACCTACACCCATCTTTAATTATACCGATCGAATCAGAATCACTTTCTGATTCGATTTAACGATGTCCGTCTGTCCGTCCGTCCGTCCGTCCGTCCGTCCGTCTGTGTGTCCATGTAAAGCTTGTAATCAAACTGCAGGTCGCAAATATGAATATATTTTGATGAAATTTGGTATTTGATCTTTTATCGGCCATGGGATCAACCTATTGAAATTGGTGAGAATCGGTCCATGTTCAGACCTAGCCCCCATACAAATGACCCCTATCAAATCAACATATATTGCCATAAGATCCAAATTATCATACAAATCTTAGTTAAATTGGGTTCGTATGTACATATTACATCCATTAATCAGTAGTCCAAAAATGATCCCTATTGGACAACTCTTAGTCATAGGCCCCATATAGAGCTGCTTCCCGATCTTCAAAAAACAAAAATATTGCACTGATTCTTCTCAAGTTTTGTTTGTATATATTTTTGCAAAATACAAGAGACTTTACCAAACATGGTCAGGATCGGTCCATTTTTGGGCCTAGTCCCCATATAGATATATCATCCGATATGAACTTTTTCATATCTCCAGCCAAAAAAATTAATAAAAATCCCATTCAAATTTGGTTTATGCTTATTTTTTATATCCAGTTAGTTGGGGCTGAGAGATAAGGTCTCTAAACGCATGGTATAGGGTATCGTATAGTCGGTCTAGACCGACTATAACTTTCTTACTTGTTTAGTTTGTACTAAAAAAAAACCTTGTAAAAACCATTTTGTTTCACAAAAAACCTTAATTGCTTCGAAGATTACAATAATTTTTTTTGTATTTTTGAGATATTTAGAATTAACCTTTTTCTAAGTCTTTTGATTTGTAGTTTAATTAACTGTTGATTTAATATCATGAATTTTTTTAATTTAATGAAAATATAAAAACTATAAAGCATAATTTTTTACCGGTACTGAATTTTGCTGAGTAATAAACCGATTCCAAATATTTTGGTGTTTCTGAAAACCACAAATACTGGTCCATGTTATATCAAAATTTTTATGTTTTTGTTACAATAACGTCCGAATTAATGACATTCAAATAGAATTAAAAACAAGTAAGAGTGTTAACTTCGGCTGGGCCGAATCTTTGATACCCTCCACCTTTTTCATTTTCAATTTTCATTTTTAATTTATCATTTTCTTTTCAATTTTCATTTTTCATTTTTCATTTTTCATTTTTCATTTTTCATTTTCCACTTTTCATTTTTCGGTTTCCATTTTCGATTTTTCATTTTTCATTTTCCATTTTTCATTTTTCATTTTTCATTTTTCATTTTTCATTTTCAATTTTCCATTTTTAATTTTTAATTTTTAATTTTTAATTTTTAATTTTTAATTTTTAATTTTTAATTTTTAATTTTTAATTTTTAATTTTTAATTTTTAATTTTTAATTTTTAATTTTTAATTTTTAATTTTTAATTTTTAATTTTTAATTTTTAATTTTTAATTTTTAATTTTTAATTTTTAATTTTTAATTTTTAATTTTTAACTTTTAATTTTTAATTTTTAATTTTTAATTTTTAATTTTTAATTTTTAATTTTTAATTTTTAATTTTTAATTTTTAATTTTTAATTTTTAATTTTTAATTTTTAATTTTTAATTTTTAATTTTTAATTTTTAATTTTTAATTTTTAATTTTTAATTTTTAATTTTTAATTTTTAATTTTTAATTTTTAATTTTTAATTTTTAATTTTTAATTTTTAATTTTTAATTTTTAATTTTTAATTTTTAATTTTTAATTTTTAATTTTTAATTTTTAATTTTTAATTTTTAATTTTTAATTTTTAATTTTTAATTTTTAATTTTTAATTTTTAATTTTTAATTTTTAATTTTTAATTTTTAATTTTTAATTTTTAATTTTTAATTTTTAATTTTTAATTTTTAATTTTTAATTTTTAATTTTTAATTTTTAATTTTTAATTTTTAATTTTTAATTTTTAATTTTTAATTTTTAATTTTTAATTTTTAATTTTTAATTTTTAATTTTTAATTTTTAATTTTTAATTTTTAATTTTTAATTTTTAATTTTTAATTTTTAATTTTTAATTTTTAATTTTTAATTTTTAATTTTTAATTTTTAATTTTTAATTTTTAATTTTTAATTTTTAATTTTTAATTTTTAATTTTTAATTTTTAATTTTTAATTTTTAATTTTTAATTTTTAATTTTTAATTTTTAATTTTTAATTTTTAATTTTTAATTTTTAATTTTTAATTTTTAATTTTTAATTTTTAATTTTTAATTTTTAATTTTTAATTTTTAATTTTTAATTTTTAATTTTTAATTTTTAATTTTTAATTTTTAATTTTTAATTTTTAATTTTTAATTTTTAATTTTTAATTTTTAATTTTTAATTTTTAATTTTTAATTTTTAATTTTTAATTTTTAATTTTTAATTTCTAATTTTTAATTTTTAATTTTTAATTTTTAATTTTTAAATTTTAATTTTGAATTTTTAATTTTTAATTTTAGATTTTTAATTTTTAATTTTTAATTATTAATTTTTAATTTTTAATATAAAATTTTTAATTTTTAATTTTTCATTTTCCATTTTCCATTTTCCATTTTTCATTTTTCATTTTTCATTTTTCATTTTTCATTTTTCATTTTTCATTTTTCATTTTTCATTTTTCATTTTTCATTTTTCATTTTTCATTTTCCATATTCCACTTTCGATTTTTCATTTTTCATTTTTAATTTATTAATTTTTCATTTTCCATTTGCCATTTTTAATTTAAAATTTTTCATTTTCCATTTTCTATTTTTAATTTTTCATTTTCCATTTTCCATTTTTCATCTTTCATTTCTAATTTTTAATTTTCCATTTTTCATTTTTCATTTTTCATTTTCCATTTTTCACTTTCCATTTTTCATTTTTCATTTTCCATTTATCATTTTACATGTTCCATTTTCCATTTTTCAATTTTAATTTTTCATTTTTAGTTTTCCATTTTTAATTTTTCGTTTTCCGTTTTCCGTTTTCCATTTTTCATTTTCCATTTTTCATTTCCCATTTTTCAATTTTAAATTTTAATCTTTCATTTTCCATTTTTCATTTTTCATTTTTCATTTTTCATTTTTCATTTTTCATTTTTCATTTTTCATTTTTCATTTTTCATTTTTCATTTTTCATTTTTCATTTTCCATATTCCATTTTCAATTTTTAATTTTCATTTTTCATTTTGCATTTTTCATTTTCCATTTTTCATTTTTCATTTTTCATTTTTCATTTTTCATTTTCCATTTTCCATTTCTCATTTTTCATGTTCCATTTTCCATTTCTCATTATCCATTTTTAATTTTTAATTTTTCATTTTCCATTTTTAATTTTTCATTTTCCATTTTCATTTTCCACTTTTCATTTTTCATTTTCCATTTTTCATTTCCGATTTTCAATTTTTCATTTTAATTTTTCATTTCCATTTTTCATCTTTTTCAATTTTCGATTTTCATTTTCCATTTTTCAATTTTCAATTTCCATTTTCCATTTTCCATTTTCCGTTTTCATTTTTCATTTTTCATTTTTCATTTTCCATTTTCCATTTTTCATTTTTCGTTTTCCACTTTTCATTTTTATTAATTTTTAATTTTTAATATTTAATTTTAATAATAAAAAAATATGTGGTAAAACTGGCTTAGGCCAATGTGGACACGTCCAGTATTAATATACACACAACTGTAATGACTTCAACAATACGAAGAATTACAACATTTACAACATGTCTTAAGAAAAACAACAAACACACTGAAAAGTTTTATTTTTTCAAGAGTTTTTTCAAAGTTTCATTCATAGCTCGTGAACCCTTTGACCGATTTTGACGATTTTGAACAGCAACTTCTTTGGGATGTTCATAAACGATTTTATACAAAAAAGAACGGTCTAGCTTAGATATTGCCGGCGTGATCGTGATTTCCACAGACAGACGGACAGACGGTCATCGGTAAATCAACTTCCCTTGTTATAAGGAATAAGAAAATATATATTTTTTGGGGCCTCAGGAATTTATTTCGATGCGTTACAAACGGAATGACAAACCTGAGGTGTGGAGGGTATAACAACATAATTTTCAGATTTTGGGCCACCGTCTTGGATCCTGCAAATACATGTGCCAACTTTTTGGTATAGTCTGAAAGCTAAAACTATCCTCTGTCGAGTCAAGTCCGCCCATAAAAAATCGGTTGAAAAATGTGGAAAATATAAAAAAAATAAAAATGGGACATTTTTATCCCATTGGTCGTGAAAGGTTAAGAAACGCAAGCTTTTTTATAAATGGTACCTATTTAAAAAAATTAAAATTTTTAAGAAAAGGGACTGTTTTGAGAAAATGTACTTTTTTGAAAAAATGTACTTCTTTGAGAAAAGGTACTTTTTAAAGAATCATTTCTGAGTCTATTAAGCGATGTCCGTGCGTCCGTGCGTCATTCCACCTAATATGAATATATTTTGATTACATTTAGTATATAAGCTTCTACCGGTCACAGGATGAACACCACGGTGTGCTTGAAATGTTTTAAATAGAAATTTTTACCAGGTTGAAATTTTTTGATGCAATCGATGTATAACCTTATTTTGATGAATTCTGGTTAGTTTTAAAAAAATTGGTAGAGCCGCTTTTTTTTTTAAATTTTAAAATGTAATTGTGGCGATTTTTAGTAAATGTTGTGACAAAAAAATGCTTGTTTGAGGCTGACTCACATGATATTACTTTCAAAATCTGACTTACACCATTTCAAAATTAATTAAGTATACATAATTCAATAGCTAAAAATTAATTTTCATTTGTGCCATGAGTTTCTTACAAAATACTTTGCATAAGAACCAGCTGCGTATGTTTAGTGTACAAAAATTCCTGTAAGACTTAAAGAAAGAGTAAGATGTGTATGTACAGATAATATATAATTGTATATGTATTATAATAAACAAAAATTTAAGTTTAACTTTCGAGTACGTTTGTTACACAACTTGTGAAAAAAGGTATTTATATTAATTTCATATATGTTGACTGAACGGCTCTCAGTAGATTATTAGCATAATTAAAATTCGTTGGTTTCACCTTATATTTGGATCATGAAAACTTGAAATCTGAGTGAACAGACTCCATAGCTTGTTCACTGTAATATCCGAGTCCTCTTTGCATTTTTTTTTTTACAGAAATAAGGCACATGAAAAAGTACTGCGTGTACTTTTGGAGTAATGCTGATGTTTAAGTCAGTGTAGCTTTGGAGAAAATTGTCAATATAAGTTTCAAAGTGATGATATAATTTCAAAGCGAAGCATGAATCTACCATGCAGCGAAAGTTATCAAAGCATTTTGCATACTTTAAACAATCAAAATTTTTTTTGGCTCTTAAGTAATATACTTTATTTAATAGAGTTTTGCAGGCATTACCAGCAAATGAGGGACAACCGTTGAATATGTTTCTGGAAACATTAAATTTTTTTGTCCAATCCAAACTTTCAGTTTCACATACTTTTAGCATATGTGTGAAGATGTGATTAACCACGCCAATCAGTAAGTGAAGCTCTGGAGGAAGTATAATATTAACGATTTCTTCATTATCATTCAGTGAACAAATTGGACGTTGAATGCAGCAATCATATTTGTTTCCATCATTTTTATTGCTGCCACTTTTAGACCACATTTCACAATTCAGCCGACAATCACCAATAGTTCTGATCTGACCACAGGAATTTAAATTGTCTTTTTTTGCATTACATCATGTGCAGGGGTAGGTACTCAATCCAACTAGTATATTTGCCAACTTTATGTCAGTGGCAATAGTCGCAGACGTAAAACTCGTTATATCAAGGATCGACCATATGTTTCTAACATTTGCGTAATTTTCTTCAACATTTGCAACTAATCCTATAATAAAAAGTTTCTTAACACCTGAATCTTTGAAACGTTTTCCAGCAATACCATCACTGTAAGTCTGTCGAACTGCATTACCGGTGCTATCAATACTAATGTTCTTTGACTGAAGACATAAGCATATCTTCAGAAAACTATCACCGCCATCAATGCCGAACTTAGGGTGAATATCCTCGTTGATATCTTGATATCTCGTTGTTTTTTTATTTCTTCAATGAAGCCAATCAAGTTATTTCAAGTTATTTCTGTTTTGCCCCTTATATTTTTAACGAAAGTGCTGGATTTAACGCTGAAATATTTATCTAACTTGTGATTTATACTTCTTTTCTTGCAAATGAGGTTCGAATAATTTTCTATTGTTAGTTGCAACTCCAATCCAGAAGTAAGGCCATTAACTGCTCTCGTTGATAATGAAAAATTGCTTTGCAAGCTGCTTATGTCTTCAGCTGATATCGGCAACCGATGTTTGGTATTTTTACGCAATTCTTGGTAATCAGGAACAGCTACAGTTAAGGGTTTACCTCGGCTGTGATATAGAGATAATTCACTTTCCTTGCAGTCGTTTTTTGAATATTTAACGTCTTTAATGAGTTCACAAATAAGGTGCTCCTTATGCTTTTCCGTAAATACTTCATCAATATGTTCCTTAATAGTTTTGGGAAACGAAGAGAAATTGCAGTCGTGGCTATTACCTCTCTTCAAAACAGACAAACATTTGAAGCATATGTTTTTTTTTTATCAACGCTTTTCGCATTCGTCGATTTAGCTGTAAAATTACAGTTTCCCGGCTAGCGAGCAATTTCACATAGCTTACAATTTTCATTGGAATTTGATCTTAAGGATTTTGGAAGATGCCATGTTGACACGTCGTCAGAATTACGTCGCTTGGATTTATCTGAACTGGGATTTTTGATGAAACCATATAAATTAATTTGGCAAGTAGAACAAATAGCATTTGGGAGACGTTCGTCTTCTGCATCGTAGTCGATTGATTTCTCAATTTTCTCTTTGAGTTTGCCACTAATGCTGAATAAAGTCTTTTTCTTTTTACGGCAAAGTAAACAAATTTTAGACAGATTTCCTGAATGCGTAAACTTGTGATCTTTACTAAAATTTAATTTACTCGTTGTATCAAAAATGTTATGTTCCACTTCTAAATGCATAAAATGCACATGTGCCGATACTCTGTAAAACGCGTGCGGTTAGGTCAAAAGTAAAAACCGTAAGAGGAAGAAAATATTTTTTATTTCATTTCATTGACATTCTTGGCATGGTTGTATTTCACAATAAAAGTTTTAACAACAAAAAACGGCTCTACCGATTTTTTTAAAACTGACCAGAATTCATCAAAATAAGTATATTAATCGATTGCATCAAAAAATTTTGACCTGGTAAAAATTTATATTTAAAACATTATAAGCACACCGCGACACCGTTGAAATTGGTGGAAATCGGTTCGTATTCGGACCTAGTTCCCATATAAATGACCCCTATGAGATCTGCTTAAATTGCCATAAGATCCAAATTATCATACATTCTCGGTCATAATTGTGTATATTTATTACATCCATTTATCAGTATTTTAAAAATAAAACCTATGGAACAATTCTCAGTCATAGCCCACATATAAAGCTGTCTCCCAATCTTCACTTTAATTTATCGAAAAACAAAAATGTTGCACAGATTTTTCACAAATTTGGTTTGAATATGTTTTTGCAAACACTAAGTGACCTTACCAAATATGACCGTATTTGTATCGATCCATTTTTCGACCTAGTCCCCACATAAATATAGCTTCCGATATAAACTTTTTCATAGCCGAAGGCAACAATATTAATAGCAATGCCACTCAAATTTGGTTTCTGCTTATTTTCTATATCTAATTAGTTGGACCTAAGTGATAGGGTCTCTAAACGCATGGTATATGGTATCGTACTATAATTTTCTTACTTTTTCAGATTTCAATACTTTTCCATAGGAACTTTATTTTGATTCCGAAAACTTAAAAATATATTTGCAGAATTTTTTTATGATTCAATTTTAGATTTTACTAGCTGAACCCGATGTGCTTCGCTACCCCACATCATTATAAAATAAAACAAAATAAGAAAAAAATATTTATACATTAACAAAATATTATTTATTTAATTTAGAATTAATTATTGCAATGCTTTAGGATATACAATATTTTTAGTTTGTCCATCTGGAGCATAAACATATAAGTCGGTGGGTTTCCCTACACATGAGCATGCTGTCCATGCGAGAAACATGGATTTGCTAAATTTAAGTCGCAAACTTGAAGATATTGACCTTGGGCTTTGTTAACAGTCATCCCAAACGCTAGTCGAACAGGAAACTGTAATCGTTTGAAGTCGAATGGTAAATCAGTTGGGATCACTGGAATGCGTGGCAAAGGTTCATCTGTTCCTTTATATTTTCCTGTTATAATGGTCGCTTCTATTAAATTATTTAGCATTTTTTTTACTGCAAGTCGAGTGCCATTGCAAAGCCGTGGTGGATCGATATTGCGCAGTAAAATAATGGGCACTCCAATTTTGAGTTGTAGCACATGAGGTGGAAAGCCTGGCACATCAATAATCGAATATAAAAAATTGGGTCTAGTGAATGAAAGTTTCACACTGTGAAAGTTTACGGAAGAATGGTGGACAGGTCTGGCTTCCTACAAATCGGAAACAAAGGGACATGGCCTGCCGACTTTCGCACGGAATGTATACCTGTTTAAGAAAACACCTTAGTAAGCAAATCAATCCATGCCAAATATTGAGTTAAATGGGCGGGGCCCCGCCCTTTGTCCACTAACAACTTTATATAGTCAAGGGCTTAATAGAAGTTATTATGGATTTTAATTTTTCTACAAAGAGCGTGGTCCCCCCAGTTTTCTTGTAGTACTATTTCTATTAATTTCAATACGATATATACCAAATATCATCGCCGCAGGTTGAACAAGTAAGAAAATTATAGTCGGTCTAGACCGACTATACGATACCCTATACCATACCTTTAGAGACCATATCTCTTAGGCCCAACTAATTGGATATAGAAAATAAGCATAAACCAAATTTGAGTGGCATTTTTATTAATTTTTTTGGCTGCAGATATGAAAAAGTTCATATCGGATACTATATTTATATGGGGACTAGGTCGAAAAATCGACCGATCCTGGCAATGGTTGGTAAAGTCTCTTGTATTTTGCAAAAATATATACAAACAAAATTTTAGATGAATCAGTGCAATATTTTTGTTTTTTTTTATAGATTTAAGTGAAGATCGTGAAGCAGCTCTATATGGGGCCTATGACTAAGAGTTGCCCGATAGGGACCGTTTTTGGACTACTCATTAATGGATGTAATAAACACATGCAAACCCAATTTGACTAAGATCTATACGACAATTTGGATCTTATGGCAATTTATGTCGATTTCATAGGGGTCATTTGTATGGGGGCTAGGTCTGAACATAGACCGATTCTCACCAATTTCAATAGCGTTCATCCCATGGCAGATAAAAGATCAAATACCAAATTTTATCAAAATATATTCATATTTGCGACCTGCAGCACAAAGTCATTACACCCAAACCACATAGTGGTATAGGGTATAAAAATGGCCGAGATATGATGATTTTAAATTTTGGGTTATATGTGCGGGACCATGCCGTTTTGCCCACTAACAACTTTATATAGTTATGGACTTATTATTTCGCAAATATATTCTTTTGTGAACATTTCATGACGATCCTTCCAGTAGTTTAGAAGTTATTATGATTTTTTCTTCTAGTATATATTTCTATTCATGCCAATACCATATGTACCAAATATAACCGCTGTAGATCAAAAAATTCCCGAGATCTGACAATTTCAAATTTTGGGTTATATGGGCGTGGCACCGCCCCTTTATCCAATAAAAAATTTATATAGCCTATTATTCTTTTCAGAGTCACAGTAACACGCTGTGTAAATTTCACGAAGATCGGTTCAGGGGTTTGGCCTCCTATAAAGTACAAACAAACACACATTCATTTTTATATATCTGTGGTCACAAGCGATAACCGCCTAAGTTGACTTAAGAACGATTTGAGTTATGTATGCTGTCATATTCTACTAAAAACGCTTTATATTTACGTGAAATCCCCATTACTCTAACACTTTTTATTAAAATATTGTTAATGAAAACATACTGACCTAAGTCGTACCATATATAACTCGTTGATTTGAGTTATATATGCTATTATATTCTGCTAGAAAATCTTTATATTTACGTGAAATCCCCAATTCTCTAACACTGTTATTTCAAAAGTTATTAATATAAATATTCTGACCTAAGTCGTAATGAAGCCCCCTTACATTTATATAAAAAGATATTTTTCTCAAAAGCATGAATTTCGAGGTAGGCGGTTATTAATTCTGACCACAGATATATAGATAGAAGATTATATTTTGTTACTTTTTTCAGAAAAAGCATTATTCACAATAACTTAATGTTGTATATTTTTTATATGCAACATAAAAATAAATATTTGGAAAATTTTACTGTTTATTTGTTTAGCTCTATTTAAGCTGATAAAAAGCCACCACCACCAAGAAAGGCAAAAATGCTTCTACTGCGAGTGGGGCTGCTACTCGTACTACTCGTAATGCAAAAGTGCCCTTCATTTTTTATGTTTTTTTCTACTGTATATTTCTTTATTTTACTTTTTTTGATTACTTTGTTTAAATCATTAAAACATTGTTAATGTTTGTTTGTTTGTGGTAAATATTTATTTTATGAAATAGATCTGGAGATGTTGGGAATTGGCTGTACTGTATGTTTTATGTTGTACTATTGAAATCATAAAGTATTTTTTTTTTATTCGTTGTTGTAAGCGTACAGAAGAAAAATGGACTTTCTCAGCAGACCTTTAAGAAAATCCATAAATCTTTTAATGTTAATTGACTTCTTAGTGCCGGTACTCTAAACATTATCAAAACATTTACTTGTTAATTTAATAATGTTAATGTGGTTGAGTGTTAGTTATCATGTGGTAATTGCATATTAAATCAGAGTTGTAGTAAAATCTAGAGGATGAAGAGCAAAATCCACAGAAGGGAACAAATTTTTATGACAGGAAACAAAGTTGTGTATTTTGTTTGCAAAATATTTGTTTAGCTAAGTATAAAGTGAATAAAGTTGGCAAATATGAGTCAAATTTTTAATTATTTGTAAATATTTTTTTTATTTTAATCTTTTACTTTGAATTTTTGCAAATTGAAAGCATATCGGATTATTTTGAATTAAAATTAAAATTGTTCAAAATCAAATTAGATTCATAAATTGATATGAGCTAATTATTTGATATTCTCTTTTGGTATTGCAATTTTTTACAGCAAAATCTCGATTTGCGTTGCTTGAATTTGATTGGTATGAATTTTTATCGTAACAATTTTTATTTGTTTAACATTAATCTGTACTTAGTCTAATATAGTGACTAACTAATAGTTAATTTATATTATGAGTTATAAAGTTCTGTGGCTCATTGACCTTGTTAAACTTCAATCTGGTTAAACCTTGTCATCAGATCATGTGGTTTGATGACAAGGTTGTGCAAAAAAAAAATTGGAATTTCGATATTTGTGTGATTTTACAATCTTACGTCATGTTTATTAGCTGTTTTTTTGAAACTCATTATACCCCCTACACCAGTGTGCAGAAGTTATATATAAGTTTGTCATTCCGTTTGAAATAATTAGCAGAAAAAAGAAACGTGATACAGCATATTAAACTCATCACAAATTCTACGAAGTGGATTAAAATTAGCATAGTTTGTACAATAATATTTGATAGAAAGTTATAATTTCTTGATGATCGAAAAGGAATATTTATATTTATTTTGTTGATAAGAAATTCAGATTTAAGACTACCATTTAACAGTTTTAACAGGAAAGTAACATTTAGCATATGTCTGCGACTTTTCAATGTAGGATGCTTAATTAGAGCCAGACGATTTTCATAAGATGGCAACCTCATATTAGGATCCCAGCCCAAACCACGAAGACAAAATAACAAAAATTGTTTTTGAACTGATTCAATTTTGTTCGAATGTATATGATATTGCGGATCCCAGACTACAGACCCATATTCGAGTGTAGGTCTTACCAAGGTAGTAAACAATTGTTTTGTCGTATAAGGATCCGAAAACTCTTTAGCCCACCGTTTATTGGGCGAAATATGACTTCTAAAGTCTAATTTTTTATCCAGAAGTACGCCAAGGTCATTGAATGAATCCACTAAATCAAGCTCAGCATTATTCATGATATACCGACCATTAATTGGAATTGATCTTGTAAAAATCATATATTTGCATTTTTTGACATTTATGTCCATTAGATTAATATTACACCAAGTAGTTAAACGATCAAAATGTGTGTATACCTGTGTTATGATTTCAGAAACGCAGACATATTTTTATAATTTATGAAAATGCAGTTTTCAATTGTAAAACCAAAGACAAACTTAAATGCAGATATACATGCAGTGGTATGACGAATTATAAAAACATGCCAAATATAGATTTTTGAAAATTTTTTTTTCTTTTCACATAAGCATTTCGTCTGCAATTTTGTTATCTGTCCTTATTCTATCGAGAGGATATTCTAAAGGATATATAATACACAATTGTTATAAAAGTACATCAACATTTGATGTACTTAAAATTCTGATCCAATTAACTGCTTATAGCTAAGTAAACAAGCAGTTGCAACAATAATAACAACAGCAACAACAATATCAACAGTGGCAACAATAAATATAGCAAACAGACCAACAATTGCCATAGCACACACACAGACATAATAAATAAATACTAATTTATTAAAAGCAATATAAATATAAACATTAGAATTCACAATAGACACATACACACACACACACACATATTAATAAACCCAAACCCATACCTACACGCATAGCTCACATTAAGTGTTGAATACAAATAAACACTAAACACAATATAAAAGGAAAACAGAAGGCAAATAAAAGAAAATAAATCCCAAAAAACAAAAAATAGATATGTACAACATCTAGAAAATAGAAACCCACTCTATTGAGCTAGCAGGACTGGCTAAATTGTTATCACCATATATTTATAAGAGGGAGTTAATAATCCTTCTGTTTCAGACCCATTAGGAAAGGGATTGGCTTAAGGTCATGTTGTTATAAAAAATCATACGTAACTGTTGGTCAGTGTTAAAAAATATCTATAGATATAAAAATACCCTTTTTCCACTCACAGTTACGAGTACTAACAATAACAACAAAAAAAGAAAAACACATACATAAATATTTTGCTTGATTTTAATGTTAATAAATATGAAAATGCTCTAAGCAGCAATTAGAACTTTTAAGGATTTAACAGAAATTTATGTTTATTTATTTATAACAAAAATTAAAAAAAATATCCTTTCATTGCAACAGTGGGGTTTTAAGATAAATTTGTGAATTCCTTTAAGATATTATTAGATATCACTATTTATCTCATTAGTTATATCGAAAATTTAGGAAGTTTTTGACCTTGAACAGAAACAGAATTAATTTGAAAAGCAAAAACTATTTTCGTTTTAAATCTAAGTTATCCAATGCTTTCCTAACGCTTTGCTCCGCTCTGATTAATAGAATTCTTTTAACCCTTCAAAATATGTATTTGGCTCATTTCTGAACTGATGATTTAAGCAAAATCTTATATACCGAACCATGTTGTTTTTAAGTTTGAAATCAGGAAAAAGTCGCACAGGGCCTAGCCTCGCAAATATGGTGGAAGAGAGCAAAAATTCTTACCCAACTGTATTAAATTTGGGAATGGAAATGATGCAAATATGTAAGGAAGAATTATCAGGATGAGAAAATATTTTATTTAGTCAGAAATGGGATTATTTTTGGGTTTGAAATAACCCAAAAACTTTGAATAAGGAGTGAGATCGAACAAATGCTACAAAAAGAAAACCATTGACCTGCGAAATTCCAGGTCAGGGTGAAAATGCTAGGCCACCTCTGAAGTGATGCAAAGCTCTTTAATTTATCCACATTCTCATATTAGTGAACTTTATAATTTATCTTAATATTTTTTGTTGAAAAAATAATTATAATAAAACCTATTCAAAAGAAGTGATTATGCATTACATCCTAAGCTCTACAACATTCTTCCAGGAATCCATAAAATGCACCTTTAATTCTATGACAAGTTGCATTGTAAATTCATTGATAAATTCACCAAATCAGGATGCCAAGATCTATTTGACTTCCTCAAAATGTATTTTAATATGAGCGCATATTTTAATTTACGACCTATGGTTTCATTAAAAAGTTAACATGGCTACACTGACTTACAGGTGAATACAAAACCATTGTTTAAACGATTCAGAAAGTGATTCCAAGTGGATCAGGAATTTTTATACCCTATACCACTATGTGGTTTGGGAATAATGACTTTGTGCTGCTGTTTGTAACTACCAAAAATATTTGACCTAGACCCATCTTTTATTATACTGATCGAATCAGAATCACTAACTGATTAGATTTAACGATGTCCGTCCGTCCGTCTGTGTGTCCATGTAAACCTTGTAATCAAACTGCAGGTCGCAAGTATGAATATATATTGAAGAAATTTGGTAAGTAAGCTTTTATCGGCCATACGATGAAAGCTGTTAAAACTGGTGAGAATCGGTCCATGTTAAGACCTAGCCCCCATACAAATTACCCCTATGTAATCGACATAAATTGCCATAAGATCCAAATTGTCATATAGATCTCACTCAAATTGGGTTTGTATGCGTTTATTACATCCATTAATCAGTAGTCTAAAAATGATCCCTATGGGACAACTCTTAGTCATAGGCCCATATAGAGCTGCTTCCCGATCTTCACTTAAATCTATCAAAAAACAAAAATATTGCACTGATTCTTCTCAAATTTTGTTTATATATATATATATATATATATTGCAAAATAAAGGGTGATTTTTTAAGAGCTATAGGAAAGTTTTCCAAAAAAAACACATAAAATTCAGAAAAGTGCATGAAATCTTTATTTGAATCGATAGTACGGTCCATATAATTTAATATTTGAAGAATATTTCATGCAAATGTTGACCGTGACTGCGCCTCAAATGGTCCATCCGCTTAGTCCAATTTTGGCATACTCTTTCCAACATTTCGGCCGGTATCTCACGAATAAATGCTTCAATGTTGTCTTCCAATGCGTCAATTGAAGCGGGATTGTCTGTATAGACATGAGCTTTAACATAGCCCCACAAAAAATAGTCTAAAGACGTTAAATCGCACGATCTAGGCGGCTAAAATGTTCACCGAACTCGCCTCTCAATAAGTCCATTGTTGCGCGTGCTGTGTGGCATGTGGCACCGTCTTGTTGAATCCACATGTCATGCAAGTCAAGCTCTTGCATTTTGGACAAAAAAAGTTGGATATCATCTCTCGGTAGCGCTCACCATTCACAGTTACGTTACGATTCGCATCAATCGATAATTGATGGTCATCATTAACACTGGCCGATACAGCTGCGATATTTTCTTCAGTTCGCACTCTACGTAAGCGTGTTGGTGGTTTAATGTCCAACAATGTAAATTTGGTGCGAAATTTAGTCACAATAGCCCGAATAGCCGCTTCAGTGAGTCGATTAAACTGACCATAAAATGAGAGAAGTGCGCGATGAACTTTCTTAACAGAGCACGCATTTTGATAATAAAATTCAATAACTTGCAAGCGTTGTTCGTTGACGATTCATGGTTAAATTATAGACCAAACTGAAGATGTTTGACAATGAAACAAAACAAGAAACGTGCGTCACCTGTTTAAACCAGTGTTGCCAAAAAGATAATAGCTAAAAAATCACCCTTTACAAGAGACTTTGCCAAACATAGTCAGGAGCGGTCCATTTTTGGGCCTAGTCCCCATATAGATATAGCATCCGATATGAACTTTTTCATATCTGCAGCCAAAAAAATTAATAAAAATCCCACTCAAATTTGGATTATGATTATTTTCTATGTCCAGTAAGTTGGGCCTATGCGATAGGGTCTCTAAACGCATGGTATAGGGTATCATATAGTCGGTCTAGACCGACTATATTTTTCTTACTTGTTCATTGTTACAAACCGCGGTACAAATTTAATTTTGCCGGCATACTATCAAAAAGTCTTTCTCGACCCACACAAACTAATTAGCATATTATTTCTTTCAAATTTTAAGACAATTCTTAAAATGCTGCAAATTAAAACATTTTTCATAATCATAATCACTTGAGAGCGCCAAAAGCACAAAACAAAAACAAATAAAAAAAAAACAAATAAAACCTTATTATTTTAACATCCTTTTTTCCCCCATGGAATTGTATGATAGCCAGTCAATATGGTCCGTGTTCTTATATAAATATTTTCCTTTACTCATAACTTTGAGCTAAAATGGAAAACGAGGTAAAGGGTAAAGATTTATGTTTCTGTACTTGTATGTATGAAAGTGCAGTCCTTCAAATGGAGATTATTCCGTGTACACACAACAAAAAAAAAGGGACAAGTGCCATTTTTATCTTTTTGTTTACATTTTACACATTTCTGAGCAAAATATTTTTATTTATTTTTGTGAAAATGATAAACACTCTCTTGTTTTATGCTTTCTTCTATCGTTCTGTTTACACAAAAGTGAAAGTTAATGAATACAAAAATGTAACGTTTACTCATAGAATAAGTAATGTATTTGTTTTCTTAAAAAAACAAATAATAACAGGTCAAGACCGACTTTACTATAAACTTCTTTTGAATGGAGTGCTTAAATTCCTTTACAATAGTTTTAGCTGAAAAATGCATTTCAGCTTAAGGTACGAGTATTTTTCAAAATTTCATTATGAATATAAAGACTTTACTTTATTTATCAGGTCTTATGTTTTGGTTATTATAATTTTTATTTAAAACTATCACCGTGAACATCTTCCCAAATAATTTGAACCGAATTTATATCAAAATCTAGTTAAAGAGAATTTTCGAAATTTTTAAAATTTTTAACAAGTTATTTCATATCGCTGTATATAGAGTAAACTTAACGCTTCAAATAAAAAAATACATAATTTATAATATGCTTATTAGTTTTTTGTGAAAAGAATGAATATTATTTTTCCTTAAAAAAGCCCATAGCCCATTTGAATACATAAGCAATGTTTTAACAAAATAAATTTCATTGCAAAGAAATTCATATATTTATTTTACATTGAAAATAAATTTTAAAAAAAATATTACCATATTGTTAAAACAAATTCTTATTATATTAGTAATACTAGAGTGCTCAATTAAAAAATAGTGTATTTATAATTTTTTATTTTCAACTAGTGTTTATTATAGTGGGAATATAAATTTTGTTAATATTAAACATTTAAAAAAAATATTAAAAAGCACCTTTTTTAAATACCTTTTTTAAAACATAATTTTTTTTAAGGTTAATTTTTGTTAACATTTATATATTTTATTCAATATGTACAATTTCGTAAAAAATCACATTTTATTGAAAATATATATCTTATACAAAAAAATACCTTTTTTTAAAAGTAAATAAAAAAAAAAATATTTAAGGTTCTTAAAAAGTACCTTTCCTTAAAAAAGTACCTCTTTGTATAAAAGTACCTTTATTAAAAAAGTACATTTTACTAAACAAGTGTAATTTACTTAAAAAGTGTCTTTTAATAATAATCGTTATTTTATCAAAAAAAATTAAAAAGTACCTTTTCTAACACAGTACTATTTCTTAAAAAATGCTAATAATTTAAAAGGTATATATTTTTTTATATTTTTTTTATTTATTTATTTTTTTTTTTTATTATTATTTCAAAATCATACTTTATAAAAACAATAAAATTTCTTAGAGAGAGTTGGTTAAAGCTACCTTAAATCTATAACAGTCTTTTGAATTTTTAATACGCATATAATTAATAATGAATTAGATCGAGAAGGAAAATTTTTATGATTGAAAAACTTTCATTAGAGTTACATATATTAAAATTTAAAAATTATTATATTTAAAAATTATTAAAAAAGTACCTTTTGTTAAAAAGTATATTTTATAAAAAAACATATTTTATTAAAAGGTGTCTTTTATGTAAAAAGTACCCTTTCTTAAAAAGGTATTTTTTAAAAAGTACCTTTTTTAAAACCATAATTATCTTAAGAAAGTAGATTTTCCTTAAAAAATACCTTTCCATATAAAAGTGTCTCTTGTCACAAAAGTTCATTTCCTTAAAAAAGTACCTTTTATTAAAAAAGTACCTTTTAGTGAAAAAAGGACCATTTATAAAAAAAATTAAATTTTATTAAAAAAGTACTTTTTATTAAAAACGTACATTTTCTTATAACAGTAACTTTTCTTAAAAAAGGATATTAAAAAAAAGTTAATTTTCTTAAAAAAGTAGCTTTTCTTAAAAAATATCTTTTCATAAAAAGGTACCTATTGTTACAAAAGTAAATTTTCTTAAAAAAGTACTTTTTTTAAAAATGCAACTTTTCTTAAAAAGTTAACCTTACTTAAAACGGAAAAAAGTAACTTTCATTAAAAAATTTCTTTTATTTAAAGTGTACCTTTTATTAAAAAAGTGCCTTTCCTTAAAAAAGTACCTTTTATTAAAAAGTACCTTTAATTACAAAAGCACATTTTATTAAAAAATAACCTTTTATGAAAAAAGTATCCTTTATAAAAGAAGTACCTTATATTCAAAAAAAATCCTTTTATCAAAAAAATACCTTTGATCAAAAAGTGCCTTTTATTAAAAAAGTACCTTTTTTACCTTTACCTTACCTTTGTACCTTTTATCAAAAATTATCTTTTCTTAAAAAAAAGTAAATTTTCCTAAAAAAAATACTTTTATTAAAAAAGCACCATTTATTAAAAATTACCTTCTACTAATAAATTACCTTTTATCAAAAAGTACATTTTCTTAAAAAAAAAAATTTCCTAAAAAAATACTTTTATTAAAAAATCACCATTTATTAAAAATTACCTTCTATTAAAAAATTACCTTTTATCAAAAAGTACATTTTCTTAAAAAAAAGTAAATTTTCCTAAAAAAAAAACTTTTATTAAAAAAGCACATTTTATTAAAGAAGTACCTTTTATTAAAAAACTACATTTTCTTAAAAAAGGTCCTTTAATCAAAAAAAAATACCGATTCTTAAAAAAGTAGATTTTATTGCAAAAGCACCTCTTATTAAAAAACCAAAGTATCCTTTATAAAAGAAGTACCTTATATTCAAAAAAAATCCTTTTATCAAAAAAATACCTTTGATCAAAAAGTGCCTTTTATTAAAAAAGTACCTTTTTTACCTTTACCTTACCTTTGTACCTTTTATCAAAAATTATCTTTTCTTAAAAAAAAGTAAATTTTCCTAAAAAAAATACTTTTATTAAAAAAGCACCATTTATTAAAAATTACCTTCTACTAATAAATTACCTTTTATCAAAAAGTACATTTTCTTAAAAAAAAAAATTTCCTAAAAAAATACTTTTATTAAAAAATCACCATTTATTAAAAATTACCTTCTATTAAAAAATTACCTTTTATCAAAAAGTACATTTTCTTAAAAAAAAGTAAATTTTCCTAAAAAAAAAACTTTTATTAAAAAAGCACATTTTATTAAAGAAGTACCTTTTATTAAAAAACTACATTTTCTTAAAAAAGGTCCTTTAATCAAAAAAAAATACCGATTCTTAAAAAAGTAGATTTTATTGCAAAAGCACCTCTTATTAAAAAACCATCTCTTATTAAAAAAGTACATTTTCTTAAAAAAGTTCTTTTATCAAAAAATGGACCGATTCTTAAAAAAAGTACATTTTATTAAAAAAGTAACTTTTATTAAAAAAAGCACCTTTTATTAAAAGAAGTACCTCTTATTAAAAAAGTACCTTTTATTAAAAACGTAAATTTTCTTATAACGGTAACCTTCTTAAAAAAGTAAATTTAAAAAAAGTAAGTTTACTTAAAAAAGTAGATTTTTAAAAAAAAAATACCTTTTGGTAAAAAAGTACCTTTTTCACAAAAGTAAATTTTTTTAAAGAGTACATTTTCTTAAAGAAGTACCTTTTCTTAAAACAGTACCTTTTATCGAAGAAGTACCTTTTATTAAAAAAGTACCTTTTATTAAAAACGTACATTTTCTTATAACAGTAACCTTTCTAAAAAAAAGGAAATTAAAAAAAGTAAGTTTTGTTTAAAAAGTAGCTTTTCTTAGAAAATACCTTCTCATAAAAAAGTATCTTTAATTTTAATTTTAAATTTTCTTAAAAAAATTTTAAATTTTTTTCAAAAGTAAATTAAAAAAAAAAAATAAAGTTTCTTAAAGAGTACCTTTCCTTAAAAAAGTACCTATTTGTACAAAAGGAGCCTTATTAAAAAGTACATTTCACTAAAAAAAAGTGTAGTTTATTTAAAAAGTGTCTTAATAATAATCGTTATTTTATCAAAAAAAAAAAATTTAAAAGTACCTTTTCTAACATAGCACTATTTCTTAAAAAATTCTATTAATTTAAAGGATATATATTCTTTAAAAAGTTTTAAAAAAGTACCTTTTGTTAAAAAGTATATTTTATAAAAAACATGTTTTATTAAAAAGTGTCTTTTATGTAAAAAGTACCCTTTCTTAAAAAGGTATATTTTAAAAAGTACCTGTTTTTAAAACAATAATTATCTTAAGAAAGTAGATTTTCTTAAAAAAATACCTTTCCGTATAAAAGTGTCTCTTGTCACAAAAGTACATTTCCTTAAAAAAAGTACCTTTTCTTAAAAAAAACCTTTTATTAAAAAAGTACTTTTTATTAAAAACGTACATTTTCTTATATAACTTTTCTTAAAAAAAAAATGAAAAAAGTTAATTTTCTTAAAAAAGTCGCTTTTCTTAAAAAATACCTTTTCATAAAAAGGTACATTTTGTTACGGAAGTAAATTTTCTTAAAACAGCAATTTTTCTTAAAAACTTAACCTTACTTAAAACGGAAAAAAGTACCTTTCATTTAAAAATTTCTTTCATTTAAAGTGTACCTTTTATTAAAAAAGTGCCTTTCCTTAAAAAAGTACCTTTTGTAAAAAAAACTACCTTTTACTACAAAAGCACATTTTATTAAAAAATAACCTTTTATGAAAAAAGTATCCTTTATTAAAGAAGTATCTTATATTAAAAAAAAATTCTTTTATCAAAAAAGTACCTTTTATTAAAAAATCGCCTTTTATTAAAAAAGTACCTTTGATCAAAAAGTATCTTTTCTTAAAAAAAGTAAATTTTTCTTAAAAAAAAACACTTTTATTAAAAAAGCACCATTTATTAAAATTACCTTCTATTAAAAAATTACCTTTTATCAAAAAGTACATTTTCTTAAAAAAAAAAGTAAATTTTCCTAAAAAAAAATACTTTTATTAAAAAAGCACATTTTATTAAAGAAAAAAGTACATTTTCTTAAAAAAGGTCCTTAATAAAAAAAAGTACCGATTCTTAAAAAAGTACATTTTATTACAAAATCACCTCTTATTAAAAAATCATCTCCTATTAAAAAGTACCTTTTATTCAAAAAGTTCTTTTATCAAAAAATGGACCGATTCTTAAAAAAAGTACATTTGATTAAAAAAGTAACTTTTATTAAAAAAGTACCTTTTATTAAAAAATTACATTTTATTAAAAACGTACATTGTCTTTTAACGGCAACCTTCTTAAAAAAGTAAATTAAAAAAAGTAAGTTCACTTAAATAAGTAGCTTTTTTTAAAAAAATAGCTTTTCGTAAAAAAGTACCTTTTTTACAAAAGTAATTTTTTTTTAAAGAAGTACATTTTCTTAAAAAATTACCTTTTCTTAAAACAGTACCTTTCATTTAAGAAGTACCTTTTATTAGAAAAGTACCTTTTATTAAAAACGTACATTTTCTTATAATAAAAAAAATTTAATAAAAGGAAATTTAAAAAAGTAAGTTTTGTTTAAAAAGTGGCTTTTCTTAAAAAATACCTTCTCGTAAAAAAGGATATTTAATTTTAATTTTAAATTTTCTTAAAAAAAGTACATTTCCTTAAAAATACCTTTTTCAAAGTAAACGATTTTTTTTCTTAAATAAATACCTTTTCTTAAAAATTGAACCTTACTTAAAACGGAAAAAATTAAATTTTCTTAACAAAGTACCTTTTATTCAAAAAGTTCCTTTTATTAAAATAGTACCTTTTATTACAAAAGTACCTTTTATTAAAAAAGAACCTTTTATAAAAAAAAGTATCTTTTATTAAAGAAGTATCATATATTCAAAAAAAAAAGTTCTTTTATCAAAAAAGTACCTTTTATTGAAAAAGTACCTTTCATCAAAAAGTACCTTTTCTTAAAATAAGTAGATTTTCCTAAAAAAAATACTTTAATTTTAAAAGCACCATTTATTAAAAATTTACCTTTTACCTTTAATTAAAAAAGTACATTTTATTAAAGAAGTACGTTTATTAAAAAAATGTCATTTCATAGAAAAGTTCCTTTTATAAAAAAAGTTCCGATTCTTAAAAAAGTACATTTTATTACATGAGTACCTCTTATTAAAAAAGCACCACTTATTAAATAAGTACCTTTTAATAAAAAAAGTACCTTATATTAAAAATTAAAAAAGTACTTTGCATTAAAAAGTCCTTTTATTAAAAATAAAAAAGTCCTTTTATTTAAAAAATACCTTTTCTTAAAAAAGTATATTTCATTAAAAAAAGTAAATTGTACTGAAATAGTGCTTTAAAAAAAGTGCATTGTATTAAAAAAGTACCTTTTATTAAAAATTTAACTTTTCTTGAAAACGTACCTTTTTATAAAAAAGTATTTTTTCTTGAAGAATTGAATTTCCAATAAAAATTCGTTTTCTTTGAATAGCAGATATTCTGAAAAATTGCTTTTGTAAAAAAGTACTTTGCCTTAAGTACATTATCTTTAAAAACTGCATTTTCTTAAAAAAAAATAATTTTCTTAAGGTGCATTTTCTTCAAAATTTCCTTTCGTTAAATATTAAAAAATTTAAAATTAAATGAATTCAAAAAAAAAACAATTTTCTACAAAAGTTCCTTGTATAAAAAAATATAATATCTAAAAAAGTTATTTCATTTAAAAAGTATCTTTTCGTAAAAACTACCTTTTCGAAAAAAGTACCTTTTGTTGAAATATTCTCATTTCGTAAAAAGGTAACTTTTTTAAAGGTAAATTTTCTTAAAAAATTACCTTTTCTAAATCAAATTAATTTTCTTTAAAAAAAATATTATAATAAAAGTAGTTTTTATTAGAAAGAACCTTACATTAAAAAAGCACCTTTTATTAAATATTATCTTTTATCTTCAAAATTACCTATCATTACTGTTTACATCAAAAAGTACATTGTCTTAAAAAGGATGGCTTTATAAAAAAATACCTTTCTTTACCAAAAAATACTTTTTCTTAAAAAAAATATTTATTTATAACAAAATTATCTTCTATTTAAAAAATATCTTTTCGTAAAAATACATAATATTAAAATAAGGGGCTATTTCCTAAAAATTTACATTTTCTTCAAAAAGTAAATTACCTTAAATTATCTCTTCTTAAAAAATCAAATTTTCTTAAAAAAAAAGTATTAAGGTATTTTATTTTATATGAAAAAGTTACTTTTAATAAAAAGTATATTTCATTAAAAAGTTTATTTTATTAAAAAAGTACGTTTTTATTAAAAAATACCTTTTTGTTAAAAAAGTACCTTTTACAAAATAGTACATTTTCTTTAAAAAGTATCTTTTCATAAAAAATACTTTTCTAAAAAATACCATTTCTTAAAAAAAGTACCTTTTCTTCCTTTCTTAAAGAAGTACCTTAACAATGTTCCTTTTCTTAAAAAAAGTTAATTTTCTTAAAAATTTACTTTTTCTTAGGGAAGTAAATTTTTTATAAAGTACCTTTACTATAAAAGTCCTTTTATAAAAAATTTTGCTTTTCTTAAAGATTATGTCTTCATAAAAAAGTACCTTTTCTTAAAAAAAAAGTACTTAAAAAAAAGACATATTTTTAGTTTCTAAAATCTGTGTAATTTTTTACGATACATTTATTTCCCTGTCTGAATAAAAGATTCAGAGTCTTTATGGCTTAGTTTCGGTTAAAAATAGTAAAAAAAAAATCTGTTCTTCTGACTGCGTTCTCATAATTAGCAAATCAATGGTTTTTTTTTATCGAGATTTAGACAAAGCAATAGAGGTAGTTTGCTCTCTTACTTGAAACTTAGCCTTAGCCCGCTTAACTTTATATCTTAGTTATAAAGAATATGAACCGGAATCTGTAGTAAGCATCTTTCTAAGAATCTATTTTATTAAAACATTTTTTTATAAATATTTTGGGCTAGAAAAGAGAATATCATTAATGTTTATCAAAACTTCCGTTTGAACAAATCTTATGCCGTATTTTAAACTTGACATTGAAATCGTAAATTTCTTCAATTATAAATCACATTCTTAGAGAAATTAATTTAAATTTAATTCTTGTTTAGATTGTCAAAACTGCTGATAAAAGGTATAAAAAATAAAATAAATTTTTAAAATTGGTATTTTTCAAGTGCCCATATAAAACCCACAAACAAAATTAATAACGCGCAAAATACAAAACACTAGGCAGTTGTTAACGAGCACTAAAGTACCTAAAATTAAAATATGAAACACGCAAATCTTATAATAATTATATATAAACAATAAAAAAAATTCTAATTATACCCAACATTCTTAAACATTTAATACGAGTAATGACTAGATGGCTGTGGTAAAAAAAAAATAATAATAACCCTCTCGATTCTTTTTTCATAAAAATGCATTATAAATAAACAGAAAATTAGCAAAATATTAAAAAAATTTAGATAAATTTCCATAATTTTATCCAATCCATTTCCGATAACAGATAGGAGATTGTATACTATTAACACATACATACATAAATCAACATAAACGAAAATATGTTCGAAATGTATCACCATCATAGTCATTCTGAGAGGCACAAAGAAAACTAAAACATAATTTAAGAACACAAATCACAAAAAATCAAAGAAAATTTAGATGTGTTGTTTAACATGATTATAATTATCTTTTCTGTTTTTTCTATTCAAAAATAATAAATTATAACAATTAGACAAAAACTGTTTCGCCAAATTTGTTCAGACTTGCACAAAAAAAAAGTAGGAAAATTATAGTCGGCCTAGACCGACTATACGATACCCTATACCATAGTTTAGAGACCCTATCGCTTCGGTCCAACTAATTGGATTTAGAAAACAAACATAAACCAAATTTAAGTGGCGTTGTTATTATTTTTTTTGCTGCAGATATGAAAAAGTTCATATCGGGTGCTATATTTATATGGGGACTAGGTCGAAAAATGGACCGATCCTGACCATATTTGGCAAAGTCACTTACCTTTTGAAAAAATATATACAAACCAAATTTAAGAAAAATTTGTGCAATATTTTTGTTTTTTTAATAGATTTAAGTGAAGATCGGGAATCAACTCTATATGGGGCCTATGACTAAGAATGGTCCTATAGGGATTATTTTTGGACTACTGATTAATGGATATAATAAACACATACAAACCCAATTTAATTGAGATCTATATGATAATTTGGATCTTATGGCAATTTATGTCGAGATCATAGGAGTCATTTGTATGGGGACTAGGTCTGAACATACCGAATTTCACCAATTTCAATAGCGTTCATGGCCGATAAAAGCTTATATACCAAATTTCATCAAAATATATTCATATTTGCGACCTGTAGTTTGATTACAAGGTTTACATGGACACACAGACGGACGGACATCGCTAAATCGACTCAGAAAGTGATTCTGATTCGATCGGTATAACAAAAGATGGGTCTAGGTCAAATATTTTTGGTAGTTACAAACATCAGCACAAAGTCATTATACCCAAACCACATAGTGGTATAAAAATAGTCGTGAGATATAGCGTAAGAGTTGCCAAAAAGTCTGATGAACCCATCGAAAGATGATCTCGCACTAAATGTTTGAAATACTTATTACTTAATAAATAATAAAATTAGTAAGATGGTAAAAATTTATAAATCTTGTGCATAGAAACTTAATATTTAGGTAAAATATAAAAAAAATAGACATTTTTGTTATTCATATGCTCTAGCATAAGGAATAAGCCCAGTGCTTGGATTATTTGGTGCGAAAAGTTAAAGCTAATGCAGTTCTGAAAACATACAACGTAAAAAATTTTCCAGACAGGAACGCTTTAAAAAAAACATGTAGAGACCTAAAACAGAGTACGGTATGGCAAAAAATATACCACAACGGCACAATGGGCTCTATAAATACCGGAATTTATATTAGGAAGTGTTTCAAAATTTGTGCCCGGATTTGGAATCCTGTCACAACGGTAAGAAAGCTCTTGAGTGGCACAAGAACAATAACGAGGTTTTCATATCAAGGGTGGCAAGTCCTCCAAACTGTGTAGAGCTTAAGCCAGTAAGGAGTAATTGGGCTCCTTCCTTCCTTCCATCCTTCCTTTCATAAACCTGTCACTACGATAAGAGATAACAATAAGAGATAACAAGTGTTTTTTTACCAAAGGAAGACAAATCCTCCAAACCGTCTGTAACTTAGGCATGTTCAGAGATATTGGCCTCTTGTGAAAACAGAGTTGAAAGGAACAAAAAAGGTGTCCCAAAATGTTGAAAATTTTCAACAGATGAACTACCTCCATCTCGACTCAGATTCACATCCAGAATCGATTAAGCGATGTCCGTCCGGCCGTCCATTGGTCTGTGTGTCCATGTAAACCCTGTAATCAACTATGAATATATTTTGATGAAATTTGGCATGTAACCTTCTATCGGGCAGAGGACGAACGGTATTGAAATTGGAGAAAATCGGTGCATTTTCAGACCTAGTCCTCCTATGAGATCGACTTAAATTGCTAGAAGATCCAAAGTGTCATGTAGATCTCGTTCAAATTGGGTTTGTCCGAGTTCATAAAAGGCAACTTTTGTTGCGCAATTCTTGAGTTTGTAGGAGAGAGGGGAAAGAAGAGTGGTATTTGGTACGGAGTTGCTTGTACTCGGCAACTCGTTTTGTGGTGCAATTCGTGCAATTATAAACACGAAGTTAGCTGTAGCTTATTATTTGACATTTCTTTTTATTCTTTGCTTCGCTGTGAAAAATTTATTTAATTATTATTTAATTTATTTTATTATTGTTTCTATTATTTAATTTTTTCTTTGACTTTTTTCCATTTTTCCACACAACTAGATTTTTCACTTTCAAGCAATAATAAATTCTTTTTACGCAAACTAATAAAGTGAACTGTCAAAAATTGAAGAATTTGAAAGCAAAGGAAAACGAAAAGTTGCGGCAATAAATTTCTCTGTGTGAACATTAAGGCAACTTTAAAAGAGAATTGAAGAAAAGTTGCGCAACAAAAATTGCCTTGTGTGAAACAAGACTTTGTGTGTTTATTACAGCCATTAATAACTAGTCCAAAAATAAACCCTATAGGTCAATTCTTAGTAATAGCCCACATATAAAGGTGATTAAAACTGTAATAAACAAAAATATTTCACCTATTTTTCTCAAATATGTTTAAGTTTGGGAACAAATAATAATCTGGGGCCCAGATCTGGAGAATACGGGAAGTGGGAAAGTAACTCGTAATCTATAAAGTTAAATTTTTCTGAATTCAAAGCAGCTGAATCCGCCGGTGCATTGTCATGATGGTACAATATTTTTTCCTATTTAAGTGGAGTCGTTTTTCAACGTTGTACTTGGCAGTTATTGCTTTTCATATCTCCATGTAATCAATAAATTTTATACTACGTACATCCAAAAGAACACTGCCCCATTACCTTTCCTGCCGATTGTAGAGTCTTTGGTCGGCTTTCGCACACTTGTAACCACTCCGCAGTCTGTCTATTGGACTCCGGTGCATAATAATTAATCACGCCTCATCTATTGTTATAAATCGACTTAAAAATTCATTTGAATTTACTTCAAACATCTCCAAAGCATACTTTGAATCATGAACTCGTTTAATTTTTTGTTCAGCTGTAAAAATCGCGGCAGCCATCGAGCAGAAAGCTTTTTCATATTTAAATCATCATGCAATATATGCCGAACTCACTCTGTTGGTATCTCAATGATCCCAGCAATCTCAGTCACTTTAATCCTTCGATTTCCAATACAAACTGATGTACTTTTCATACGTATTCTTCGGTAACTGCCTCATTTAGATGACCAGGAAGATCTGCATCATTCGTTCTCGTACGACCACGTTTAAATTCAGGATACAATCTTCTAACAATTGAGTATGGCGGCGAAGATTCACCATAATTTTTATCAATCCATTCTTTGGCTTGGACAGTATTTCTTCCCACCGAAAAAACAATGTTTAATCAAAACACGAAATTCTTTGCAATACATTTTTTTCCCAAACTTTAAAAGCAGCATCATTTTTATAACGGAAACACTTTTCTAATTAATGAATTTTCATGAAATTTTGACACAATTTTTCAAACAGTGGGCCCTACTGAATAAAAACTGGCATTTGTCACGCCACATCTATGTTAGGCCAGGAATTTTCACTCCATTGTATGTGCCGAACATGGACGACTTTCCGCGACCCTGAAGGCTGATAAGAAATAGCCTTCGCATTCCTAAGAGCTGATTTACCATGAACATTTCACTTTCCTTTTGTCACTGTTATAGCGTAATGAGCCATATTGCGTTCAATGTAATGAATCGACGCTAGCCAGTCTACTGGCCAACCTTTTCAGACTTTCGTACCGTGCGGGAGTCTTTCCCTCTTGCTGGAAGGTTGCTAATGTCCATCAATCCCTAAAAAGGGTTCGGCTAATAACCCTGAAAATTACCGTCTAATTGCAATCTGCTCTGCGCTCTCAAAGGTCATGGAGAACATGATCAGTTTCCATCTTGTGAAGTATGTAGAGGCCAACTCACTTCTTAATGATCGACAGTATGGCTTCCGTAGAAATCGTTACACGGGCGCTGGAGTCGTTCCATTCGCAATGTTGGCGAAAGTAAAGTGGTTGCTCTGGATATTTCCAAGGTATTCGATCGTGTGTGGCACGGTGCATTGATACCAAAGCTTATTGCATTTGGGGTCGGTAATGACTTCTCTCGATTTATATCGAGTTTTCACAGACACCGAACAATAAGTGTTGTTATTGATGGAGTCTCATCTAATGAGTTTCAGCTTAATTCAAGGTTACTCCAAGGTTCCATTCTTTCTCCTTCATTTTTTCCTATCTTTCTGAACGACCTTCTTTGTCAAACTTTTAACTCTATATACTCTTCCGCAGATCACAGCAGCATTTTCCTTTAATTGTGGGCCAAGCCTCTTGGAGGTTGGGGGTAAAACGCGGACAATGAATGACACACTCAATCAAGACCTGTTAACAATCTCCGAGTAGAGTAAAGCGAATGGGTTGATTTTAATGCGCTGAAGACTCAATGTTGTATGTTGACCCATAGGCCCATGGATTCAACAATGTCATTTGTATATATGGGTGGTATAGGTATCGAGGAGTCGGATACTCTTGTTCTAGGCATGAGAATTCAATGTGATGTTCGTTGGAATGAGCATGTTTTTCAAGTGTCGAAAGAAGCATTCAAGTGCCTTGGTTTTCTAAAACGGTGCAAAAATGACTTCACTCCCTCTGATCTCCTTAAAATCTATACCACTTTCATCCGACCGAAAATGGAATAGAACTCCCATATATGGGCAGGAGCTTCAAAGTCTATTTTGGAGCTACTGGACCATGTGTAAAGGAGGGCGTTGATGCTCATCAATGACCCTAGGGTATCCAATTCTATTGACTCATTGGAACATCGTCGGAATGTGGGTTGTGTAGCACTGTTCTATAGATACTACCATGGGCAATGTTCTTCTGAGATTAGCAAGTGCCCGAGTTTCGGCTCGCTCTACCCGCTTCTCTAGTAGATCAGATCACATCCGTTTGTAGTTTATTTTCCAGTTGACCGCACAACGCATTATACAAAGAATTCGTTTATCGTTATCGTGGAATAAACTGCCCGTAGAGGTCTTTCCTGACAGTTATAATCTAATAAAATTTAAGTCAAATGTCCATAAACACAAACCTCTTCCTCCTTCCCATGACCTAAAAAAAATTCGGCTGGTGTCGATTCATCATGTTGTAAAATGTTATCAAACAGCTAAATTGAGACAACCATAGCATCACCAATCTCAAGCGCTTTGAATTTCCGATCTTTGAGAACCATATTGTGGATTTTTTTGAAATATGACCTAATATGAATGAACTGGATAATTGTCACCAAAACTACTTGCATGGCCTCAGTTAAATTCAGCCGTCCAATATATTAGTGTTGATAGAAATTCATCGTATGAATACTTTCTCAAAAAAACATAATTAATTATAGATCTTTATTCAGTTTTACCCATTTTTGCAAAACTAAAAAAGTTATTTAAACTTTAAGTGGATGTCAATCACGACCCAAAAGACACTTCGCTCTGAAATTTCGATAGGCATTTTGTGAAAAATTGTATTTACAAAAAAAATCTTATCATTTTAGCCCAAGCCAGGTACAGATCATACATCCGTCATCAAAAGACTTTTTTCATCAATGATATTTGAACTAGTTCTAGAGTTAACTAATAAAAAATTCTACCAGACAAAAAAAATCTTATTTTTTTATTTATTTAGTTATTTTTTTTTTATGTAAAAGTTAAAAGAAAATCTATCCGTTTTTTGAAAATAATGTTTTTTTTTTTTTTTTAATTATAAATGAAAATATAAAAACATTTGGCAACCCACTAAACATGATGAGTAATGTAAAGATTGTTTATAAATAAACATTAAAAATCATAAATATAAATATTTATAAATTAAAGAATGCCAACAATCTATTATAATAACAATAAGCAGCAGATGTTAAAATAAAATTTCTATTTAATCTCTTAAAATCTCTTAAATAAAAAATTTATATTTAAAGTCAAACAAATAAACATAATATTTTTCGAAAAATGGAAAAAAAAAACACAGCCTATCAAACCCTTTAGACCACAAAATTGTCAATATATTTTGTTTATTTCCAAAGACAAAACAAAATCAAGCAAATTATTGTGATGTCTCAAGCATCAAGATAATAAATAGGGAAAAAACGCGACCACTTGAAATTTGCGTCTCGTTGTCGTCATCAGCATCATCATCATCATCAACTTTCTGTATATGTAGCTGATGATGATGGCAATGTTCATTGTTATTCTGAATAGACCATCATGTCATCATTATTATTTAATTTTGTTATTTTTTTTATAATAATTTTTTGTTTGTCTATCTTTATGCATGAATATTCGGTTGTCGAAAAATTCCCCTAGATTGGCATCCTTTTTTTCCCTTAATCTAAATTCTTATATGGGTTTATAGCTCTCTTTTAAAAATCATGCATTGTTTAGACATTTTACATTCAGTTTTGATGAGTTATTTATTTTTTTTTTTTTTTTTTGTTGAAACTGACAAAAAAAATATCCTTAAGCTATTTGTTTATTACCACTTGTCTAGTTTGTTTGTTCGAGCATGAGTGTATCTGTGTGTGTTTGTGTGTGTTTACATGAATCCTTTTGGTGGAGTTTTAATAAGACTTCGGATTCATCACAAAAATCTCATATATTGCTAATTTGTCCAGTCGTTCGTCCACTTTGTTTAGTTTGGCATCATTCTATAGTCGTTTTGATATTCACGTTTTTTATTATTATTTTTTTTTTTTTTAATATTTGTTTATCCCTTTTCAACACCTAGCGGCTACAATTTTGAAATTCTTTTTCAAGCAGAATTTTTGTTTATTTCTGTTATTGTGATTTTTAATATAACAAAGATTTTTATTAAGTTTTTAGAATTTTGTAACTGGAATGTGTTGCTCGTTGATTGAAGTTAAAATGATGCCACTTTTAGAGGCAAAAAATGAAAGAAATATATTTTTTTAAATTTCATGAATTTCGCTAAATTTAATTGAATTCATTCAAAATCTCCCAATTCCCTTGAAAATTGTTCAGCTAATCCTGATTTAAAAGGTTTTACATTATCTTAATAAAAATACACAATTTTCCTATATTAGTGACTCCTGGAAACTCCAAACAAATACAAAAAAAAAAAAAACAGATGCTTATGTCATAAACCAAACGTTGCCTTATGGAAACACAAAACAAACACACTGCGTTCGAAGGTGTAAAAGTAGGAGTGTCTGTAATAACATACAACAAACACACTTTAACACACACTGCCATGATGTGAAATCATTCGCATACAATTTGCATGTGATACAAACTCTCTCAATGCCGCCAAAACACCTTCCATCTACGAGTACATTACATTTTTGTTTTTGTTTTTTTTATTGCGTCTGATGCAACCAGCAAAAAATATGCATGCATATTTTAAATGCAGCTGTTTAAGTTAGGCGTAAAAAAATACAGGAAAATATAGCATATAGATAATTCCTAGGAATTGTATGTTTTACATAAATACAACAATCTGAAAAAATATTGTTTTTTATATTCTCATCTTGAAGTTACGCTTGGTCAACAATATGGCTGAAGAGTCTTCTGAGTGGATGCGATTGCTGATGATTGTGCAATGCATTGTTACAAAGAAAGATTCTTTTAGTAATAAGTATTATAGAATTTTGAAATTGTTGTAAATATTAAAAGCCGCTAACTGTTAATGTAAATAAACATTACGATTTTCAACAAATAAAAACAATAACAACAAATTGCGGTAAAAATGCAAATGAAACAGAACCAACCAATTTTTTAGGGATAGAAATGGAAATTTGAATATTTCTTTCTAAAAAAGATCGATTTCGAAAAGGACAATTTTCATCATTATATTTTTCTACAGAAAACATAATTTTTGTGACAAAATTATCAAACTGATTATGTTTTTTAATTAATTAAAATTTCAATATTTTGTGCAAAGGTCTTCAATTTGAACATGTTGCTTTCTTTATAATAGTTACGCTTATTTCTAGTCACTGACAGACTCAGTGAATAAATTACTGATATATAACGCTGTATGATTAATATTTAATCACATAAAGTTATCACCCATGCATCGATATATTAATATCGTGAAACTAGGGAATTAAAAATTGATGTTTATGTTCCTTACCGTACGTTTCCTTAAAAAGTTATTTTTTTTTACTGAACTTTTCTTAAAAATTTTCCTTTTCTTAAAAAAGTATATGTTCTTAAAAAAGTACCTTTTCTTAAATAAGTACCTTTTCTTGAAAAAGTACCTTTTCTTAAAAAAGTATATCTATTATCTTGAAAAAGTACTTTCTCTTAAAATAGTACCTCTTCTTAAAAAAGTACCTTTTCTTAAAAAAGTACCTTTTCTTGAAAAAGTACCTTTTCTTAAAAAAGTACCTTTTCTTAAAAAAGTATATTATCTTGAAAAAGTACTTTCTCTTAAAATAGTACCTCTTCTTAAAAAAGTACCTCTTCTTAAAAAAGTACCTTTTCTTAAAAAAGTACCTTTTCTTGAAAAAGTACGTTTTCTTATAAAAGTATATTATCTTGAAAAAGTACTTTCTCTTAAAATAGTACCTCTTCTTAAAAAAGTACCTTTTCTTAAAAAAGTAACTTTTCTTGAAAAAGTATCTTTTCTTAAAAAAGTATATTATCTTGAAAAAGTACTTTCTCTTAAAATAGTACCTCTTTTTAAAAAAGTACCTTTTCTTAAAAAAGTACCTTTTCTTGAAAAAGTACCTGTTCTTAAAAAAGTATATTATCTTGAAAAAGTACTTTCTCTTAAAATATTACCTCTTCTTAAAAAAGTACCTTTTGTAAAAAATCACATTTTCTTAAAAAAGTACCTTTTCTTAAAAGTACCTTTTCTTGATAAATTACCTTTCTTTAAAAAAGTACCTTTTAAGAACATGTGCCTTTTCTTAAGAAAGCACGTTTTGTTAAAAGTACCCTGTGTCCAAAAACTACCTTTTTTCAAAAAGGTATATTTTATTGAAAAGGTACCCTTTCTAAAAAATTAACATTTTCTTGAAAAGGTACCTTCTCTTAATATGGCACCTTTTGTTCAAAAGCAACATTTTAAAAAATTACATTTTGTAACGAAGTTCTTTTTGTTAAAAAATGGCTTTGGTTAAAAATGTACTTTTAGTTAAAATATACCTCTTCTTGAAAAAGTACCTCTTCTTAAATAAGAACCCTTTCTTAAAAAACCCCTTTTCTTAAAAAAGTAATTTTTCTTAAAAAGTTCATTAAATTAAAAAAATAAATATATTAAAAACACCTTTTATAAAAAATTACCTTTTCTAAAAAAAGTGGATTTTCTTTCAAAAGTACATTATCTTAAAAACATCATTATGTTAAAAAAAAAAATATCTTAAGTTAAAAAGTACATTTTGTAAAAAAAAAGGTACGTTTTCTTAACAAGAAAAAACTTTTCTTAAAAAAAGTTCCTTTACTTAAAACATTTTCTTTTGTTATGAAGTATTTTTTCAAGTAACATTTCTTACACAAGTACATTTTCTTACACAAGGACTTTTTCTCCAAAAGAACATCTTCTAAAAAATTAAGCTTTATTTAAAAAATAACTTCCTCATAAAAAATGCCTTCTCTAGAAAATTATATTTATAAAATAGTGGCTTTTTTTAAAAGGTTCCTTGTCTTAAAAAAGTTCCTATAGTAAAAAATTTAATATTTTCTTACCCTTTCTTAGAAAAGCACCTTTTCTTAAAGAAGGAACAAAATAAAAATGACAATTTCTAAAAAAGTAACCTTTGCTTGGATAGTACCTTTACTTAACAAATAACCTATAAAAATTGTCATTTCTAATAAAAGTATCGTTTTTTAAAAAGTGCCTTTTTTGAAAAGTTCTTATGGCTAAAAATTTACATTTTGTTCACTAAGTACCATTTGTTAAAAAAGTACCATTTCTTAAAAAAGTACCTTTTCTAAATAAAGCACCTTCTCCAAAAGAGTTCTTTTTCTGAAAAAAAGTTAGTTTTCTGCAAAAAAGTACTTTTTCTTAAGAAAGCAAATTCTCTTAAAAATATTAATTTTCTAAAAACAGTAATTCTCCGTAATAAGTTTCTTTTCTGAAAAAAGCACATTTTATTAAAAAATTAACGTTTCTTAAAAAAAGTACCTTTTCTAAAAATAGGACATTTTCTAATAATAGTATTGTTTTTTAAAAAGCATCTTTTCTTAGAAAGTTCCTATGGTTCAAAAAGTATATTTTGTTCAAAAAGTACCACTTTTTAAGAAAGTACCTTTTCTTGAAAAAGTACCTTTTCTTAAGAAAGCACCTTTTCTTAAAAGGTACCTTTTCTAGAAAAGCACATTTTCATAAAAAAGTATCTTTTCTTAAAAACTTCCTTCTCTTGAAAAATTACCTTTTCCTAAAAAGTACCTTTTTTTAAAAAAGTACCTTTTAAGAAAATGTACCTTTTCTTAAAAAAACACCTTTTGTTAAAAGTACCCTGTGTCCAAAAACTACCTTTCTTCAAAAAGGTATATTTTATTGAAAAAGTACCCTTTCTAAAAAAATTAAAATTTTCTTGAAAATGTACCTTCTCTTAAAATGGCACCTTTTGTTAAAAAGCAACATTTTACAAAAAAAAACATTTTGTAACGAAGTTCTTCTTGTTAAAAAGTGCCTTTGGTTAAAAAGGTACTTTTTGTTAAAATATACCTCTTCTTGAAAAAGTACCTCTTCTTAAATAAGAACCCTTTCTTAAAAAGCCCCTTTTTTAAAAAAAGTAACTTTTCTTAAAAAGCTAATTAAATTAAAAAAAATAATAAATTAAAAAACACCTTTTTTTAAAAAATTACCTTTTCTTAAAAAAGTGGATTTTCTTTCAAAAGTACATTATCTTAAAAACATCATTTTGTTAAAGAAAAATACATTTAGTTAAAAAGTACATTTTGTTAAAAAAGTACCTTTTTTTTTTTAAAAAAAAACTTTTCTAAAAAATACCTTTTCTTAAAACGTTCCTTTACTTAAAAAATTATCTTTTGTTGAGAAATATTTTTTTAAGTAAGTTTTCTTAAAAAAGGACTTCTCTTACACAATGACTTTTTCTCCGAAAAGTACCTCTTTTAAAAAATTAAGCTTTATTTAAATATATCCAAGTTTCAGAGTGATCTGAGGGTGCTATTCAGTATACCTTGTATGAAAGAAATTTTGGAATCTTTACGTTTACTTTCGTGTTACATAAAAAAATTGATGTCGTTTAATAACGTTGATATCGCGGAAAAAATGTTTTTCGTTCTCATTTGCATACGTTACGGTTTGCGACATATCTATTTTGGAACAATGTTTAGAACAACTAGAACAATCTAGAACAACCGCCAAATTTTTTTTTTTTCAAAAGTGGGGGCAAAGTTTAAAATTCGTTTTTCTCGATTTACCGGTACAAATTATATTTTAGAAACCCATCGTTTTGGAACGTTGTAGAACAATCCTACAACAATTCAGAACAATCTTCAAAAAATTGTGTTTCTAAAAACGGGGTGCTAACTTCGCACACTTTGAAAAAAGTACCTTTTCTTAAAAAACTTAATTCTCTTAAAAATATTATTTTCTGAAAACAGCAACTCTCCGTAAGAAGTTATTTTCTTAAAAATGGACATTTTCTTAAAAAAATACCGTTTCTTAATATAAGTATATTTTCTTTAAAAAAATTAACCTTTCTTAAAAAGTACCTTTTCTAATAAAAGCATCGTTTAAAAAAAAAACATCTTTTCTTAGAAAGTTCTTATGGTACAAAAAGTACATATTGTTCGAAAAGTACCATTTTTTAAGAAAGTACCTTTTCTTAAAAAGTAAATTAAATAAATCTTAAAAATATTTATTTTCTAAAAGCAGTAACTCTCCGTAAGAAGTTCGACTCTTAAAAATTGGCATTTTCTTAAAAAAGTACTATTTCTTAATATAGATACCTTTTCGTAATAAAGTACCTTTTCTTAAAAAAGTTAGTTTTGTTTAAAAAAAATAATTTTCTTAAAAAAGCTCCTTTTCTTAAAAAAAAAAAGGTACTTTTTCTGAAAAGTGTTCTTTTATATTTAAAAAATACCCTTTAACAGATTCATTTTCTTAAAAGGTACCTCTTTCTGAAAAAAAAATAGTTATTTATTTATTTATTAGCTTATTAATCAGAAGAATAAATTCTATGACTAATGAGGAATTCGTGAGCACTAGCTGCCAAGGCTATCGGCTCCTTAAAAAAATTATTAAAATAAATATTATTATTATTTAGTAAAATTGTACCGTTTGTTAAAAAATTATATTTTCTTAAAAAAAAATACCTTTTCTAAAAATAGTTCAGTTTCTAAAAAAGTGCCTTCATTAAAAAAATACCTTTCTAAGGCTGATGTTTTTCCTCAGATACCAATATTTATACCGACAACTTCAATTGCTGTACAATCGCTCAAAAAATAGTCAATTCAGCTTTAATGGTGTCCTTAAACAAGTTTTCTATAGTTACCACAAGTTCCAACTTTATTTTACCCCACACCACTATGTAGTCACCTAGACCCGCCTTTTATTATACCCATCGATTCTGATTCGATTTAGAGATGTCTGTCCGTCCGTCTATCAGTATGTCCGTCTGTGTGTCCATATAAACTTTGTACCCGCAGTAGAGGTCGCAAATACATATATATAGCATTTGATGAAATACGGCAAATAAGCTTTTATCGACCATGGGACAAATGTTGTTGGAATTGGTGAAATCGGTGAATGCTCAGAGCCAGTCCCCATTCAAATTCCCCTATGAGATTGACTTATGCCGTTTTCTTTTCTGACAAAAAAAAATTTTTTGCCATTTTTTGGAAAAGTGTATTTTTTTAAATATTCTGAATTAAGAGCAACATTAAAATATATATCAATCGAAAGGTCCCAAAGTGTTGTTTTCATAAATGCAAAAAAATTTTGATTATTATCCTCTTGAAAGCCATAGGGTGAAAATATTCAAAAAAGGGGGAACAATGGGAAAATATTCTCACACTTTGTCCTGAAAGAAGGCAATGGCTGGAATTTTTTGTGATTTACGAGGGCTCGACTTTGATACCTTTCGATTGATGTATAAGATAAGGTTACTTTTAATTCATAATATATAAAAAAAAAATACACTTTTCGAAAAAAGGGCAAAAAAGGGCGACATTTTTTGTCAGAAAAGAAAACGGCATTAAATTGCCATAATATCGAAATTATCTTATAGATATCAGTCAAATTAAGCATGTGTGTTTATTGCATCCATTAATCAGTAGTCCAAAAATAAACCCTATACGAAAATTCTTAGTCATAGGCCCCATATAGAGCTGCTTCCCGATCTTCACTTAAATCTATCAAAAATAAAAAAATTTCACAGCTTTTGCATATGTTTTTGCTAAAAGTAAATGACTTTACCAAGTATGGTAAGGATGTGTTTATTTTTTGACCTAGTCCGCATATAAATATAGCATCCGATATGAAATTTTTTAGGTCTGTAGGCAAAAAACTTTACAGAAATTCCGCTCAGATTTGGTCGTTCTAGACCAAGTATAATTTCTTTGATTTTCTAAAGTTGCCAATAAAGGAACTTTCAGTTATAAGCACATGGGCTTATAAAAGTACCAAGAAGAGTTCTTATAGTTCTAAAGCTCGTTGTTTTCTACACGTACCATAAAAAGTACCAGCAACTTTGATTTCTAAATGAACCGTGTATAATGCCACCAATCTTTAAGCTCGTTCTTTTAAAGGTACCAAAAATAGTACCAATGGTATTAAAGCAAAGGTAATAAAAAATAAAACCTACTAACTTTAGTTCATAGTTATTTAAGGTTCCTAAAATTTACTTTCAGTTCGTAAGCTTAAAGGTACCAAAAAAAGTAATTCTGAATAATACTTAAAACATCAAAATTGTACCTACAATTAAATGTTCCAAGAATAGCAGCCATAGTTTTTACGCGCATGATTTTTTTAAAAATTTTTTTAAAGCTTGAAAATCGTAAATAATTATTTAGAATTATAATTCTAATCATGAATATTTAAAAAATGTGAAGTTCTTTTATAGTTCTATTTCCTGGATTCTAACGTCATTAATTATAGAATTTAGAAAACAAGAAAACTTTCAGAAATTAAGAATTTTCTGTAAGATCTATAAATTTAAATTTATGCTCATAAAATATATTTCGGATGGTTTAATTTTAAAAATTACACAGACCTACAATATTTACATCTCTAAGAACTGATTGTGATTTCTGAAGAAGGTCTTTGCCCTTTATCAGAATCTGTAAATAGAACCTTTTTTATCATGGCATTTTGAGAAATTTTAGAACAAAAGTGTAAAAAAAGCCGTTTTTCGGCAGCAAAAAGAAAATCATGTGCAATTCGAATTTTTGGCCAAAATAGGAAACATCATTACAGTTTTTTTGTAATGCCAGGAAACGACACTTTGTAAAAAAAAATTCGTCAGAAACAAGTTTCAAATGTCAGTGGGGAAAAAAACAGCCTTTCATTAATTGACAAAAAAGATGAATTTTAACAGAACGGAATATTTACACTTTCTGAAGGGAATTCTCCTCGGAATTCATAAATTTCTTGTATTCCCAATTAAGCAGTTGGCAACATTAAGCTTCAAACGAAGAAATTAGCAACAAATAAATCGCATGTTATAACTCAATATTGTTGTAACAACAAGCAACAGCAGCAACATCAGCAGCAGCAAAAAAAAAACATAGAAACAGATACAGTGGTTAAGGATTTATGAATAGTCTTTGTGTATGGAATGGTGTCGGCCATAACAACTCTTAAACATTGTTATTGTTTGCTGAAGCTGTAGTTGCTGACTGGTATTGTTTAATATTAATCTCGGCTGTGGTCATGCGATTTTCGATTTTAAGTAGTAGAATTTTAAATAATTTTCAACTCATGTTTCAAGTACTTGAAACTACTCTAAAATAACTACAAAAAAAAAAAGAAAAATTGCCGCTCATAAATGTTGTAGTAATTCAATGAGTTAAACAAGCGTTTATTAAGCAGCACCAGCAGCAGCACCATCAGTAGTGTCAGTCTCCTTAATGCTGGATATATTGAAGTGGTTGGGCGGTATATGTTTCTGAATCCTCTACACACACACACACTTAAGCAAATCATGACTCGTAATGATAAAATTGACTTTATATATTGTTCATTTAAGATTGTTGAATTATTGGCGACATGCAACACTACAACTTCCCATATAAGCAATGACAAGATATTGTTGTGACTTGTTGATGTTGTTGTTTTTATTGTTTGATAATGTGTGTTTGAACAAGTCTTGTTGCATACTTGAAATTTTGTATTTGCCTTTTAACAACAGGTTGATTGCCATCTTAAGTATGCAGTATCTCTTAAGATTTTGTAGTTGTTTCTTCTGAAGAGATCTCAACTGCAGATCTTTGATTTATTAATTTGTTACTAGTTATGTTGTTATTGCTGCTGCTGTTGTTCGTTCGTCTTTGTGTTCGAAGCCGCCAAAAATTAATGTTTGTTTATGGCTCTGTTGGGTAGTTTTTATTTATTTATTTATTTTTTTTTTATGAAATCAATTACTTAAATGGAATTTTATCTTAATCTGAAAATGTAAGTCATATTTTGAAACACGTACAAGTACTAGAAAATTTCCCACGTTTTAATGGAGATTTTAAAATAAGGCGAGGTGTTTAAATAGAAATATTTAAAATTCTATTATCTTAAATATATTTACGCTGATCCCTGAATCACTGACTGACTGACTGATTCTGTAACGCTGAAATAATACTCATAGCACTCCATACAAAGCTATGCGAAATCCACAAACAAAATTTAATCTTTCTCATTTTATACAAACCCATACACAATTTTCTCTCTTCTATGTTACCGACCAGTGCTGCTAATAAAATCTTCTGAAAATCGACAATTTTGGAAACTAAATCGCCAAAATCGTCATTTTTAAAACAAGAAATTGTCAAGAAAATAAAAAAAAACTCGACAAAATATTACAAAAGGAAACAGTAAAATTTATTTATATAATTCATATTACGAATATTATTACAGCATTGGTTATTTCTATATATAAAAATGTATTAGTGGTGAAATTTCAACGAAAAAAATTTAACACAGCAATCAACTAAATAATTTTATTGATATGTATCTATAGCTGAAACATATAATATAGGTTTAAAGTATCGCCGTAATTAAAACTTAAATCTTAAATGGAGATAATATTCAAGGTATTTCCGTTTTGAAACGACTTGGCCCAGAATTAAATCTATATATATTTTGTAATTTACATTTACACTGAACAAAAACTATAAATTTTCGATAAACAACCCATTAATTGTTAACCCTTGAAATCGTAATTTTTATACGTAACTTTTAAATCTTCAATCATCATTTTAACAAATTTAAAAAATTATTTTAATAAATTGAAAAATCATCGAAATTACAATACGTTGTCAAAATTGGCAGCACTGCTAACGACTATAGCACTACATATGCAGATTTCGTGTTACATATGGAATAAGTTGAACGCAAAAAATGTATCAAAAAAACTAATATCTATTCAAATTCTTCTTCAAATTCCCTTTGTTGGCCAATGAAAAAATTTTACCAAAAAAAGTAATGAATGAAATTTTAAACATTTTTATTTTTTCTCATTTTACGTCGTCCGATATGCATACATACTTCTTTCATCGAACTAAACTTTTCCGTTTCTCTATTTTGTTTTTCATCTCAAAATTGTTTTGTATTGTTATGAGTGCTTTCGATCAGGTTCTCTGACGGCCAGCACTTACCAAAGAGTATGCTTTTTTTGATAAATATTTGAGAAAAAAGAGATCTTCAATGTGGATTTTGTTGTTGTCCAACCTATGATTTCGTTTATAGCTCTGTATTGAAAAACCCTTAAAAAAATAGTGCAATATTAAGTTCAAAATTTAAATTATTGTAACTTTGCATAATTAAATTACATTGTAATTTTAGAGAGAGGTGGGAAAATAATTTTTTTTTACTCATAATGTTAATTTTTGCATAACTTGCTTTCAAAAAATTTGGTAATCATAAATTTCGTAAATAGGTATACTTAAGATTTTAATTTGAATAATTTATTGAAATTATCATGGAAGAATTAAAGGCGATTTTTTTCTTTTAAATAAAACTAATACGCACTTATTTTTTATTTTTTCTTTTTTGGATTTATAGATAACTTTCAGTTTACATGTATGATGAAATATGAAATATTTTTTTCTTTTTTGTGTAGGTGTAGTGTTGTTTGCCTTTTCTTAAGGGGTGGTAGATTTTAAAACCTTTTTTGCATTTCTCTTCCTGAATGCACAATATGTCGAGAGTGTTGTTTCAAAATTTTAAGTAAATCAGAGCAAAACTTAAGAAGATACAGCGTTTCCAGCGACCGGCCTCATACGGTATACATATAGTATATAAATCCGTTTTTAAAAAACTTTAAACTGATTTTCTCGCAAATAAATGTTCGAAGTCCGTGAACATCATAATTCAAAATCCTCTTGCAACCACGAAGGTTTTTTAATTCCATTTTCTTCCCCATTTTTTAACAACAAATTCCCGAAATTGTATAGCAAAAATCGTTTTTCACTTCAAAATGCTGCAAAAAAAAAAAAATTGAAAAACTCCTTCACTACTTCAGGAAACATGTCACCTTTTAAACGCATTTCGATTTTTTTATTTCACATGGTCTGGTAACGAGTTATGATGTTCACCACAAAACAACAACGCCTCCGGATATTGGCTGCCACGGACTTATTTATTAAAATTTTTAGTTGAAAATTTTTTCAAAGATTTTTCAAATGTTATGCTATAACGTGTATTCATGTATTCAAAAAAGAATTATGCAAAATACGACTTTTATTAACTTTTTAACCCCCCCCCTCCCCCCCCCCCTTAAGAAACTTTTAGGAACCTTGCCCTAAAACGTTTTTTTTTTCTATGCTATTCTATTTTTTCTACAATAAAATGGAGTTCGGTTATAACGTACTCGGCGGGACCGGCCAAATTAGTTCATTATAGACTATAAACGTAGTATTTTTTTGTTTTGTCCGAAAGGTTTAAAATTTTTTTTAGTTGAATAAGTTTATTTATTTTGATGCATTTTAAAAAGTTATAAAACATAAATTAAATTATTAAATCAAATATTAGTAAGATACATATTAACAGTTTGTCTTAATAAGACTAAAATTTCCGAGTTTCTATCAAAATAAAATATTTTTTTAAAATCATATAATATTAAAAACTCCTTATGTATAGAAGCAGAAAGTATAAGGCAAAGATTGGCTACTGGACCTTTTACAAAACTTCATTTGAAAATCGAAGTTTTTGGTGTGTATTTTTTACAACTGTTTTTCGATTTTTTTTTTTTAAGAAATTTTAAAAACATTAAAATTAATTTTTTTTTAATTATGTGAAATATAAGAAAATTCTGAAATGGAAAAAAAATTTGTTTATTAAAGTCAAAATAAACGGGCGCCTAGGCGCCACACAATCCACTAGTTAGTTTATAAAAGATGAAAGTGAAAATTTGTTGATGAAATTTTCAGTGACAAATATTTATTAAATTATAAGAAATTTCTAAAAAATTAACACAAATGTTAAATAGGAAAACCACATTTAAACAAAAAAAAATTTTTGAAAGACACATTTTCGTTAAGAATTCAAAGAAAAAAATTTACAAAAAATCTAAAATTGAGCATGAACTCTGCTTTTAAAAAAATTTTTTTTAATTAAAAATTACTTTATTGCAAAAAATCCTCTGAATCTAAAAAAGCAAATTTATTTTAAGAAAAAAGTCTTTGGAACCAGAAAAGTTTCTTTAAAAAAACTATTTTTTTTTTCTTAGATTGTAATATATTTTCCATTGAGAAAAAATATAAGTTAGTTCTTTAATGAAAATAAATTATTTAATGTAAAAATATTTTGGTGACAAAAATTTTTTAATTTTAAATAAAAATTTCTTCGAATCTAAACAAAAAGTACTATAACTGAAGAGAATTTTAATTAAAGCTGTAAAATTTCTTGAATTTTCATAAATTCCTTAGAGTCCGAAAGTCTTTTAATAAACCAACTTTTTACTGAAAACATTATGACAACCATTAATTTTATTGACGAATAAAAGCAAATGTCTAAGAACCTGAACAAAAAATTATCTAAATAAAAAAAATTTTACATTTTTAAGAAATGAATCTTTTTAGAAAAGATACTTTTTAAGAAAATGTAATTTTTTAGTAAAAGACATTTTTAAAGAAAAGGGTACTTTTTCTAGAAATGGTACTGTTGGGAGAAAAAGCACATTTTTAAGAAGACGTACTATTTTATGAAAATATACCTTTCTAAATGTGGACTTTGGACTATGTGGACTTTGTGCTGAAAAACTTTCTGAGTCGATTTAGTGATGTCCGTCCGTCCGTATGTCCGTCTGTATGTCCATGTAAACCTTTTAATCAATCTGCACGCCACAAATATTAATACATTTTGATGAAATTTGGTATAGAAGCTATCGTCAGCCATAAGAAGCAGCGCATTGGAAATGGTGAAAATCGGTGCATGTTCAGACCTGGTCCCCATACAAATGGCCCCTACGATATCGACTTAATTTGCCATAAGGCACAAATTATCAAATAGATCTTGGTTAAATTTCGTTTGTGTGTGATTATTACACCCAATAACCAGTAGTTCAAAAATAAATCCTGTAGGAAAAATCTTAGTCATAGCCCCCATATATAGCTGTTTCCTTATCTTCACTTAAGTCTTTCAAAAATTTAAATTATTGCACAGATTTTTCTCAAATTTGTTTTGGATATTAATACTAATAACAACGACACTTAAATGTAGTTTATGCTTATTTTCTTTATCCAATTAGTTGGTCCTGAGACCGCCTCTCTAAAAGCAACTATATTCTAGACCGACTGTAATTTTCTTACTTGTTATTATCTATTTATTTATTTTAGTTATGGAATAAATCCTTACAGACATTAAAATCGTAAAATAATATAACAAAAATAATTTGACATATTAAATTAATAATTTGTGAATTTAAATGTTTAAGTACAAAATAATGTTGTTTCGTTATACAAAATTTGAGTGTTGGCAATTCAATTAAAGCGAATCAACTGCGATAAAATGGAAAATTTGTTGTCAGACTACAAGAAAAACACCGCAAGCAAAACAGAAGAAATTGTTTCTGAATGGATTCAATATGAGTAATGTGCATATTGTATAAAAGAAGAATTGAGCCATATTCATGTAAAGGTCTTACGAGGGATGTATATAGCTCCTTAATGATATACGATTAAGGATCAGTAAATTCCTTGGCCAAACGCTTAATAACAGCAAGAACGGCTCAAGCTTTATTGACTGCCAATTTTTTTAAGAAAAGCTTTTATTCAGAAAAGGTACTTTTTTAAGAAGATTTTTAAAAAACGGTGATTTTTTTAAAAAATGGTACTCTTTAGAAAATGTCCTTTTTAAGAAAAGGTACTTTAATAAGAAAAGAACTTTTTGAATAAAATTTTCTTTTTAATAAAGCTTACTTATTTTTTGAAAAAGTACTTTTCTAAGAAAAGGTAAATTTTTAAGAAAAGCTTGCTTTTTAAAAATATGTATATTAGCTAAAAAAGCCAGTGTTATTTCTCCAAGAAAAGGTATTTTTCATAAAAGTTAGTTTTTGAAAATGTACTTAAAAAAATGCACTTTTTAAGAAAGTGTACTTTTTTAAGGACAAAGTATTTTTTCGAAAAGGTACTTTTTTAAAAAAAGATACCGAGAAATACATCTAATCGGTCCCATTGTATACACATATATTTTTAATTGTAAAAAAGCTAAAAAAAAAAAAACTAACAACCATTTATGTTTTGTGATTTTTTATGTTTATTATATTGTTTACAATCATATTAATACAATTGAACTTCATAAAGGTAGATTTAGAATGAAATTAAAATTAGAATATACATATGTTAGAAAAAAAAAATTGAATTTTTAACTTTTGCCAATTATTTGTACATTTTTCGCATAAATTGAAATTATGTTCAGCACAAATGAAATTTCTGCACTTTTCACAGCGTGTAGCAAAAAGATTTTTGTTATTTTTATATGTGCAGATGTAGCATCGGCCTTGTTTTGATGTGCTTGGTAAATGGCGAATCTCCCGAATTCTTTACTTCATTACTTTGAGGTTGTTTTTTACGTTTAGTGATCTGTTTTTCAAGGAGATTCAATCCAAGCTCCTCGATAAAAAGGCGACGACGAATATTATGGTTCGTTTTAGAATTTTTCCAATTCGGGAACAATACAATGAACGTCACGAATGCATTCAACCCACTAACATCAAGCATTTTACAAAATACTGTCATTGGCCACCGATTGACTTTTCAATTGCATGTGTACGTAGCCACCATTTGATCCATAATATTAACTCCACTCTTGGTTTTGTTGTAGTCTTCAATGATGTTAGGTTTCTTCTGTTCACTATTCTCATTTATGCTGACAACATTGTGGTATGTACTGAGCAATGTCACAAATCGGTACCGGCGAGGAACATATGACAACATAACTGATTGCAATTTATGTTCATATACAACTTCTGTATGATAAATTGGCTTTTGACGAATGTCGAGTATAACTGAAGGAATTTCAGTCCTATTTTATTATTGTTATTGTTCCCAAAATAGTCATGCGATTCTTATGCAAATCTTCCGCCAATTCATACGAAGTGAAAAAGTTGTCACACGTTACATTTCTGTCAGAAAGTCCTTCCACCAAATCCAAAACAACACGCCGTCCGAGATTGCGTTCAGGAGTGGCATTACGATTCCGACCAACATAAATTTGTGTGTTGTATGCATACCAGCTTTTTGAGTCACATAGCACCCAAATGTTGATGCCATATTTCGCCGGCTTGGATGGAATATACTGACGAAACGAACATCGCCCACGATATGGAACTAACTGTTCATCTACGGTATTGTTTTTTCCTGGTGTGTATACAGCTTTCAAATTATGATTCCATTTATCGTATACATTTCGAATCGGTGCCAATTTGTCACGAACAGAAGTACTTGTAGATGCAGTGTTGGCCATACGTTGTTCGCGGTCATCAAATCGAATGAAACCATTGATACGCTTGAACATTTTCAAAGACATTGTTGCTCTAAATATTGGCCGACCAGTTTCTTCATTCCACAGTTTAGTGACACATTCACCGTCTGACCGATACACACCAGAAAGCAGCAACAATCCAAAGTATGCGTGCAGAGTGTCCAAATCAATGTTTTTCCATTCGTCTTTGTACTTTCGCACACCATATAAATTCGCCATGTTCAAAATAATATTCTCAACCGGTCCAAGGAACATATGAAATGCAGACGAAACTTCAACTATATTAGCAGCTGCTAATGCTTTTGGACCTGAATTATAACAAAACTGAAACATATAATGAACATGAACCCATAACAAAGAGGGTAGGTTTCTACCTGAAGTGAAATTTTCTGCACATCGAAATTAATTTCTTCGATTTATTTCAAATGGTTGCGATGAATATTCAATTTTCTTATTTCTTGAAAAATATTTAATTTCAGGATTTGCTGCCTTTTCTTCTGCTAAATTTTGCTCAAGTGGCTCAATGTCGTCTTCATCCGAATGTACGCTAACTTCACTTTCATTATTCTCCTCGTCTGATAATGCAAAATCATCGTCACTATAAGATAAATAAGAGCGTGCTATAAATCCACACATACACAGGGACTGATTCGTATATATAACTGCACAGGCAAATACAGTTAGGGTACAAATTCAAAAACCGGTTTTTTTTTGGTTGTATGGGCAAAATAATTCTACTTTGTAAAATACTAGGTCATTCCGCTGAACCGTTTTTATTTTATTCAAGGTTAAAGATCAAAATTGTATGCGTGCGCATACAGGGGACCGATGAGGGTTAAGAAATGCACTTTTTTAAGAAAATTTACTTCTTAAGAAAGTTTAATTTTTAAGAAATAGTACTATTGTAAGAAAAGGTATTCTTTTAGGAAAAGTGCGTTATTAAGAAGGGCTTTTTTAGAAAGAGCTCCTTCTTGGAAAAAGTACTTTTCCAAGAAAAGGTTACATTTTTAAGAAATAGCACTGTTCTAAGGAAAAGTACTTAAAAAATAATTCGTTAAGAAAGATACTTTTTAAGAGAAGGTACTTTTGTAAGAAATAGTGCTGGTGTAAGGAAAGATAATTTTCTGAGAAAATGTACTTTTTTAAGAAGAGGTACCTACTTTAAAAATAAAATTATTTTTTTTATAAAAAGTATATAATTTTTAAGAAGGGGTACATTCGTCAGAAATTGTACTTTTTTAAAAAAAGTACTTTTTTAAGAAAAGTTTTTTTTTAAGAAAAGTTACTTTTTAATAAAAAGTACTTTTTTAAGAAAAGCTTGTTTTTTAAGAATATGTACCTTAGCTAAAAAAGTGCTTTTGTTAGAAAAGGAACTTTATTAAGAAAGGTTCTCTTTTTAAGAAATAGTAGTATTGTGTGAAAGGGTACTCTTTTAAGAAAAGTGCCTTATTAAAAAAGGCACTTTTCTAAGAAATGGCACTTACTTAGACAAGGTACTTTTTCAAGAATAGGTATTTCTTAAGAAAGCTTACTTTTTTAAAAATAGTACTGTTTTTAATAAAAGGAAATTTTTAAGGATAAGTACTTTTTTAAGAAAGATTGTTTTTTTAAGAAGGCTAATTTTTAAGAAAAGGCACTTTCGAAGAAGAGTTATTATAAAAAAAAAGGTAATTTTTATACCCTATACCACTATATGGTTTGGGTATAATGACTTTGTGCTGCTGTTTGTAACAACCAAAAATATTTGACCTAGACCCATCTTTAATTATACCGATCGAATCAGAATCACTTTCTGAGTTGATTTAACAATGTCCGTCCGTCCGTCCGTCCGTCCGTCTGTGTGTCCATGTAAAGCTTGTAATCAAACTGCAGGTCGCAAATATAAATATATTTTGATGAAATTTGGTATATAAGCTTTCATCGGCCATGGGATGAACGCTATTGAAATTGGTGAGAATCGGTTCATGTTCAGACCTAGCCCCCATACAAATTACCCATATGAAATCGACATAAATTGCCATAAGATCCAAATTGTCATATAGATCTTACTCAAATTGGGTTTGTATGCATTCATTACATCCACTAATGAGTAGTCCAAAAATGATCCCTTTGACCCCATATAGAGCTGCTTCCCGATCTTCACTTAAATCTATTAAAAAACAAAAATATTGCACTGATTCTTCTCAAATTTGGTTTGTACATATTTTTGCAAAATACAAGAGACTTTACCAAACATGATCAGGATCGGTCCATTTTTGGACCTAGTCCCTTTATAGATATAGCATCCGATATGAACTTTTTCATATCTGCAGCCAAAAAAATTAATAAAAATCCCACTCAAATTTGGTTTTTGCTTATTTTCAATGTCCAGTTAGTTGGGCCTAAGAGATAGGGTTTCTAAACGGATGGTATAGGGTATCGTATAGTCGGTCTAGACCGACTATAATTTTCTTACTTGTTTTTTTTGGAAAAGTTAGTTTTTTTAAATGCGCTTTTTAAGAAAGTGTACTTTTTAAGGACAAAGTATTTTTTAGAAAAGGTAATTTTTTAAGAAAAATTATTTTATTAAGAAATGCACTTTAAAAAAAAAATACTTTTAAGAAACGTTACTCTTTTTATAAATAGTAATATTGTAAGAAAAAGTACTTAGCAAAATAATTCGTTAAGTAAGATACTTTTTAACACAAGGTACTTGTGTAAGAGATAACGCTGGTGTAAGAAAAGGTAACTTTTTAAGAAAAGGTACTTTTTTAAGAAAAGGTACTTTTTAAGGAAAGGTACTTTAAAAAAAAATAAATTTTTTTATTAAAAGTATATAATTTTTAAGAAGGGGTATTTTTTCAGAAAAGGTACTTTTTTAAAAAAAGTAATTTTTTAAGAAAAGTTACTTTTTTAAAAAAAGTAATTTTTTAAGAAAAGTTACTTTTTAAGAAAAGGTACTTTTTTAAGAAATGTCTGTTTTTTAACAATATATACTTTAACTAAAAAAGTGCTTTTGTTAGAAAAGGAACTTTATTAAGAAACACATTCTTTTAAGAAAATCTACTTTTTTAAGAAATATTACTGTTGTAAGAAAAGGTACTCTTTCAAGAAAAGGTATTTCTTAGGGAAGCTTACTTTTTTTTAAAAAAGTTGTACTGTTTTTAATGAAGGTATATACTTTTTTATGAAAAATTTATTTTTTAAGAAGGAAAAGTGTTTTTTAAGAAAATGTACTTTTTAAGAAAATTAACTTTTTTAAGAAAAAGTACTTTTTTAAAAAAGGTACTTTTTTAAGAAAAGTACTTTTTAATAGTATCTATTAATATTATTAATTAAAAGAACGGAAAGTTCTTAATCAAAAAGTATATTTCCTTAAAAAAGTAAATTTTCTCAAAAAAGTACAATTTCTTAAAAAAATTTCCTGCTCTTAAAAAGTACTTAAAAAAGTACTTTTTAAGCAGGAATTTTTTTTAAGAAAATGTACTTTTTTCAGAAAATTTTCTTAAAAAAGTACTTTTAAGCAGGAAATTTTTTTAAGAAAATGTAGTTTTTTCAGAAAATTTACTTTTTTAAGAAAATATGCTTTTTGATTAAGAACTTTCCGTTCTTTTAATTAATAGATACTATTTAAAGAAAGGGAACTTTTTAATAATAGATACTATTTTAAGAAAGGGAACTTTTTAATAATAGATACTATTTTAAGAAAGGGTACGTTTTTGGGGAAAGCGTACTTTTTTAAGTGAGGGTACTTTTTTAATGAAAGGTACTTATTTAAGAAAAAGTAATTTTAAGAACGACTTTTTAAGCAAATATACTCTTTAAAAATATATATTTCTTTAAGAAGAAATAAGTTTTGAAGAAACCAAATGTTTTTACGTTAGCTAAACCGTAAAAAGGAAAAAAAATAGAATATATTTTTGGAATTCTAGGCTAGGATATATTGACCTGGCATAATGGAGAATTTTTTTCGTATTTAAGGTAGAAAGGTATACCAAGCCTAAAGTTCCAACAAATGTTGTGATCTAAATGTACTTTTTAATACAACTGTAACAAGATATGATTTTTGTGAAAAAAAATTAATAATATCAAAAAAATCAAATACTTTAAGTAATAATATTTTAATAACTTATATTATTTCCTATCCATGAATTACATTTATTAAACTTTTCTGGCATTTTTTTATTCTATTTAATATATTTTTCTTTAACATCCAACTGTTTACCAAAAACGTTAACTAATTGTTTATTTTTCCTTTAACTTTGACTCCATTATATAAATTATTTCTTTCTGTAAATACACACAGAGAAACGGAAATAATTAATGCAAAAAAATTTCCTGAATCAACGAACATACATACGCTCAAATGAAATACATTTTCATATTTCTACTTATGATTGTAAAAAAAAATAAAAATAAATAAATAAAAAAACACAACAACAAACATACCAATACTACTACTACTAGTTCTTATTCTACTTTTTCTGTTAATGCTATTGCAACTAAAAGAAGCATCCTCTTTACAGTATGTTAACATAATAAATTATAAAATTGTGTTGACAAAGAATAAATATTATGATAAAAACAAAATTACGTAAAAGGGACGAAAGCAACATATTGAGCAAAACTAGACAAAAGTCCAACAAAACTCACACTATTCCATTCATTGAGAAGAACAGGATATTAGATTCGAAGTGAATGTTAGAAAATGGGAGACAATTGCTGATCCTGACTAACAAAGCTTTTCTGTGGAAGAAAAAGTTCTGCATAATATATATATTAAAGACTAAAAAAAAATGAATGATACTGAATATTGAGCTTTGATTTAATATTTTATTTTCTTTTAAGGGAAATATAATGGACTGAATTAGTGGTAAGAGATTTAGATAAAACATTGATGTAATTAATCAATACAAATGGCTATTTTGAGAATTTTGAGAAATTTTATTATTTGGAAGGGTGACTCGCAAATGCCCTTATAAATTCTTTGTAATTAAATTTCCTTCTAAACTATCAGTACTATTTATTCACAACTTTAATTCATATTTTATACTTTTTAATTACTCCTGCATAATGCCAACTAAGACTATAATTTCAACACTATACTTAAGTATTTCATTAAGAAAAAATCTTTTAAAGTTTTTTTTGTTTTACGTTGGCTGGCGGTGGTGCCTGTTTTCGACTATCATGACTATGGTCGTCGCACAGTGAATCGATCCCATACCAAATGGAACTTAAATGGAAGAAGTCATCAGATAGTTATGAAATTTGAATTAACTTCAAATTGCTAAATTCAAATATGTAGTAGAGTTTGGTCAAAAAAGGCATAAAAATGCCCTTTATTTTTTTTTTTATGATTTGTTTGTCGATTGTATGTCACAAAGAGATTTTTCAGAACTTTTTTTTTAAATTAATTGATTTTTTGCAACAGTCCAAAAATCGGATCAAGTCAGGTAGTTTCACTACCGCCAGGGTGTGGGGGATAAGTTCTAATCCCCTGCTGTTAACTAAATCAATTGGAAGGGTCGGAGAGGGTTAACATATATATGTTATTTTTCGAAAGAAACATTTCTTCTTTTGAAACCCATACCATCTGGATCCGCCTTAGGGTAAAATGAAACATGTTTATAAAATATTTCTATTATATTTCTGGTTCTACTTCCTTCTTTATCAGTTTCTCTTTGAAGGTAACATCTTTCATTAATATACGTATACAATTAAAAAAAAAATTTTTTTTTGTAGCAAGGAATATGAAAAACTGACTTCTGATTTGGATTTAGCACCTTCGAAAACATTAAAAACAGTCATGAAACCCTACGGGATTTTGATTTTGTATAATTACGTATTTATTATATTTTTACACAGATATCAGTAGATATTGCAGAATTATGCCATAACAAAAAAATAGGATTTCCATATTGACTAAGGGAATAAAACAAAAAATCTGTTTTTATAGTAGAGATTTTTATTTGAATGGTAACTTGGTTGCAAAGGTTTAAGAAAATTTCATTACGATATATTTAATTTTAGTAACTTTTTGAAACATTCAACGGGAATGTCATATAAAAACAGCTGTTCATCGCCATCAGATTTGGATTGAATTTATCATGATGATGAAGACGTCATACATAATAAAATATTTATAAATATCGGCTGATTGTTACTGTAAAATTTGTCTGAACAATGTTTCTATTAGGTGAAATATATGGGTCAGAAGATAGATAAAGTTTTGCAATCAGTTCCTTGTTTCATTTTCACATTTTGTTTTCGTTATTTTTTATCGGAGTAAACTAATTATACCCTATACCACTATGTGGTTTGGGTACAATGACTTTGTGCTGCTGTTTGTAACTACCAAAAATATTTGACCCAGACCCATTTTTTATTATACCGATCGACTCAGAATCACTTTCTGAGTCGATTTAGCGATGTCCGTCCGTCCGTCCGTCTGTGTGTCAATGTAAACCTTATAATCAAACTACAGGTCGCAAATATGAATATATTTTAATGAAATTTAGAATATAAGCTTTTCTCGGCCAGGGGCGAACACTATTAAAATTGGTGAAATTCGGTTCATGTTCCGACCTAGTCCCGATACAAATGATTCCTATGAAATCGGCTTAAATTGCCATAAGATACAAATTATCATATAGATCTCGGTCAAATTGGGTTTGTGTGTGTTTATTACATCTATTTATCATTTGTCCAAAACTAAACCCCATAAGGCAATTCTTTGTCATAGCCCCCGTATAAAGCTGCTTCCCGATTTTCACTTAAATCTATCAAAACATAAAAATATTTCATAGATTTTCTCAAATATGATTTGTATATATTTTTTCAAAATATAAGTGACTTTACCAAATATGGTCAGAATCGGTCCATTTTTCGACCTCGTCCCCATATAAATATAGCAACATATATGAACTTTTTCATATCTGCAGCCAAAAAAATTAATAGAAATGAGTTTTGGATGTTCAGATTTGGTGAACCGTTTCAAGTTATTCCAATATATGTAATGGAAGTGCCTTAATTTTGGACATAACGGTATATCGCGAAAAGTCGAGCTGATAGATAGAAACCAACCATTCAATTCTTAATCAACAAAAACCTTGTTTCCTTGTGTTATTAATACGAGTGGTCAGAAAATAAATGGACGGGATCGGACCAATAGACGTGGTACCCCCATATAAAGTAAATAATAAATATCATATATCTACTGTAATAGTGAGATCCACGGGACTTCCTGTGAGGCCATAAATTATTCATGCGATTAATTGAATAAAAAATTGTCGTTAAGGGAGCAGTGGGCGTGGCATAGTAAATATATAATCAGTCCAATTATAAACGAAACTTCTCACTTCTCCCTTTTCCCATATTATGAACAAAAATTCCTTCGGAAAAAAATTCGATGGGCAAAAAGTAGTTATTCTCAATGCACTTTAATTTGGTTTTTTCCCTCAAAAAATTTCTCTTGCAAAACAGACGGGAGTTTACCTAAAAATATAAGAAGTATTTTGATAAAACAAAATTTAAATAAAAAAATTAATATTTGATTAATCTTGTAGGCTGAAGACCACAAATAAAGCCAAACTTCAACTTTTGTTAATTTTAATGAGAGCCAATTCAGGCATTGATTGCGTTTTCCATAGATTCAGCCCTCTTATGCTCTATATCGATTTTATTTTATTAGAAGACAAACTTGTTTGTATAAAGTGGATTTGACTTAATTTAATTTTTTTTTTGAAACTATATATTGAGACGAGTCCCAAAATCAAAGAAATTTGTACTGACTTGAAGTCAATTTTTTTTCGTAAAATTCTCTGCTGCACGTGTTCAAAACTACAAAGCCACCAATCCAAATCTCACCGTGCAAACTAACTGAGCGCGATAAGCAAACTATATTGGCATCAGTAAAACGTAACCGCAGAATTATTACTTGTTAAATTAATTCAAAAATCAAAGAACCCTTCCGCTAAGATATCCATGAAGACAAAATGGTCTTGCAGCATATAGAAAGCAATTCATTTCCGATGTCAACAGAAAAAAAACGTGTGGACTTTGCAAATTAGTATGTAAATAAGGCTCCAGAATTTTAGGAACGTATTATATTATTAGGTGAAAGCAAGTTTTGCATTTTCGTTATTAAAAGAAAAAAGTTAATTTGGCGAAAACGTAGAACTGCGTTAAATAAAAAAATCTTTTGCCAACGATTGGAGGTGGCACTATGGTTTGTGGTTATATGACAAGCAGCGGGGTTGTAAAATTCGTATTTATTGAGTCCAAAGCAAAATTTTAAGTAATGTTTTTTTCTTATTTTTTTCGTGTTATGCCAGTTTTAATTTTAGGTATGCGGATACCATTTCAAGCAAGTGCATCTAATTTTATACAATATATTGAGCATATCTCGAGATATTTTTTCTGCCTCGAAAACCAAGAATTTTCTTTTTTAATCAATACTAAAGCTGCAAAACAAAATCCTAATTTAACATTTAATATTTTTTTTTTCATATGAAAATGATAAAAATTGAATTTTGTGCGACTTCAACAGAAAACATTTTTTTGCCTTATAAATAATAAAACATTTTTTTGCCTTATAAATAAAAGGTATAATTTTTTTCCATATCTACTAAATTTGAAAGTTTTTTTTCTTCGAAAAAAAACGCAACAAATTATTATCGTTACACTTTATAACAAATATTCAAAAAATTGTTTATACCCTGCACACCAGTGCCTCTATACAACTGTTTGTCGTTCCATTTATAATGCATCGAAAAGTTTACATACTAGAAGGTTCCAGCCCTCGAAATTCAAGTGCAAGTTCTAGGAAATTTTATTTTCTCATTAAATAAAGACCCTAAACGTATGCTTATCAATTATAGCCAATTTACAAATCAACACAAAAAACAAACTCATTTTTTTACAAACACATTAAGAAATTTAATAAACACATACATAGCAATGTATTATTTTATGTATGTGTTAGTAGCAACTTTAAATGCAATTTACTCAAAATAATGGAAAAAATTTAAAAATCTGTAAATCTGCAAAATGGCTAAAAAGAAATACCTTTCAAATAATATACGTTTGCTCGAAATCGGGATAAAACGGTAGAACAAAACATCGGTCACAAGAAATCGCCTAGCCTATTAATATTATACATAACAACTCGAGTCGTAGCGATGTCCGTCTGTCCGTCTGTTGAAATCATACTCATTCACAAAATAAACCATTTACCTGGGTATAATTAGTACTGAGCGGGTTAGTATCGAATTTGTAAATTCTAGGCCCGATAGCGGAAGAACAACGTATGAAAACGTAAAGATAGTTCCAAAAAAAATTCATATAAAACAATAAAAATAAATAAAAATATATATACGTAATAGAACATGTGCATACAAATATATATCAACGTTGTTGTTTTTTTTTTTTTTTGTACATGTGAAAGAATGGTTTTCTATGAGAGTAAGAGTATTGCTCTCTCTTTAAATAAATAACACTGTGGAACAAATTCAGGTTAGCAAAAGTTAGGTCGATTCTGAGAGTGAGCGGTGGAAATGGAGGCTAAATTAAAAGACCCATATCGCGGCGTTTGTTTATGTTAGTTCGTATTTTTTATTTAATCTACCTTCGAACTTTGCAGTCAAATGCCGATTTTCAGCATATTGTTTATATGGTTTTTTGACTATAACTCGTCGACTAATTGATATTCTTTAAATCTGTAAAAGCCAAATTATTGCTAGAGACCTGTGCAACAATTAAAATTTTCTAAAAAATTGATTTAGAAAATTTTTGTGGTGCTTATGAAGCAAAATGTTGGAAAAATTAAATTTTTTCATGCTTTTTGAAAATATTTTCCACATAACTAAGTCTTTTTTGCTTTCGGTTTGATCTATAGTATGCTTCTCAGTTTCTTCAATAAATTTTATTTGAAAAGAAATTATAAAAATATGGAAAAAAAAATATATTTTTGAAATGTTAGTTATGAAAAGTTTTAAGTGAAAAAATTAAATAAATTAAATTAATGATTTGGCCAGTTGCCGTTTAGCAGGCGGCTGTGGATCAACATCACTGCTCTCTCTAATATCTTGGTCATCGTCATCATCATCAGAAAGGTCGATAATTTCGTCCAACAGATATTCTGGAATTTCATCTTTGTCTTCCCCTTCTTCCGCTTTGTTTTCTCGTCTTCCTCTTCTTCAAAGGTGTTTTTATACCACCAACAAATTTCAGCGAGTATTGTATCTGGAGATTTCTTTCCTCTGTACCTGAAACGAAAATAGTTTTCAATCGTTAACATGTTTAAATTGTGCACTCTGACAAAGATAATAGAAAAATCTAGGAATTCAAAATATGCACACTCTATAGTTACCTTATTTCAAATGGAAGCGCAGTTTGGTGATAACGTTTGCCTTCCTCATCAGATTCAGTTGGCAACTGTTGAGCGAGTTGATCAAGATGCTGATGCAAGAGATGAATTTTGTACGACATATTAACCCCAATTTCATCGAAAGCTGCCAACATGTTTGCAACAGGTTACCTGTAGTTGTCTTTGCGTTCTTTACCCAAAAGTCCTTTAATGACTGCTTTCAATGTGAGCCATGCATTTAATTCTCGGTCTCTCAGAACTTGGTCAAAATCTTGACGACTCATTAGTTTCCGTATGTCGGTACCATTAACAACCCCTTCCTGGCGTTACTTAGTCTTGGGAAAATGTCTTTTAAGCGGTTGAATACTGCTGGTCTTTTTGCGATACATTTCAAAAAATTTTTAGCAATGCCAAGTTTAATGTGGAGCAACGGCAACAAAATTTTCATTTCAGGAACAAGACTTTCGTGTAGTCTATTGTCTTTAGGCCATTTCCGTCCAATGCGACTATTCCAGTTATGCTGTTTGTACTGGTTTCTTCCTTTAATACCTTCTCCGTATCGTGAATCCCAATCGCACAGAAAACACGGATATATTTGACTACTTCCAGAATGTGTTTCAAATTATCGAAATTTTCACTAGTGTCAGTGCTATACGCAATCGGAACAGAAGGCATTCTATTTGTCTTGTGCAAAAGCACAACTTTTAAGGTGATTAGTGAACTATCGATGAATAAACGCCAATCATCTTTTTTATAGGTTAACCCTATCGTCTCCATTAACTTTTCAATATCGTTGCAATAAGCGAAATTTTTAGCATCATTCACATTGAAGAACTTTTCTAACTCTTTGTGGCGTTTTCGATATGCTGTTACTTAGTCTTAACTAAATCTTCATTTTTGAAATTAGTTCGCTTGTACGAAATAAAAAAAAAATCGCTACCTGTGCGGTGGTTGAAAACAAAAAAGTTGTTTTACTAATTCCTAATTCTTGGAACTTCCTTTTAATTACTTCTACCTAAATCGCTATTTATTTAATGGTTTTGAGATTTTTAAACGCAAATTATCAACTAAGACCATTTGCTTTTCAAATGAAATTTATTGAAGAAACTGAGAAGCTATTATAGATCAAACAGAAAGCAAAAAAGACTTAGTTTTGTGGAAAATATTTTCAAAAAGCGTGAAAAAAAAATAATTTTTCCAACATTCTGCTTCACAAAAATTTTCTAAATCAATTTTTTTTTTTAAATTTTAATTGTTTCACAGGTATCTAGCAATAATTTGGCTTTTACAGATTGAAAAAATATCAATTAGTCGACGAGTTATAGCCAAAAAAAACCATATAAACAATATGCTAAAAATCGGCATTTGACTGCAAAGTTCGAAGGTCGATTAAGAATAAAATTCGAACTAACATAATCAAACGCCGCCACACAGTGGTCAATTGTGGGCATTTTCGCATCAAAAATCTGTAACTTTTTTGTTTGATGAGAAAGAATTCTGAAATTTGAAAGGAATCATCTTAAATATATTTGACAGTTAATGTGTAAATAATAGAGCGTTCACTGAAAGGATTATGAAAATATATATAATTAAACTTGAGTTTTATTTCTTGTAGTTATGACTTGAACTTGTATTTAGTTATGACTTGAACTTGTATTTACAACAAAAAGTTTTGTATTTACAACAACTGAAAATAATAATTCATGACATGAGCATTATTATAAACTAATAACAGTATTTTATTGCATAAATTTTATATAATAATGGGTGGTATGAATAAAAATTAGAATTTACTTTTAAGCAAATACTTTTTGATAAATAAACACTTTTTGCATAAAAATTTAAAAAAGGAATGTAGATTGGCATACAAAATAAACAAATTTCACAAAAAAAAATTTTGAGTCTACTCCAAAGTAGACTAAAAATTCAAAGCAAATGCTTAAAAAGCACACTATTTCATCTTAAAGTAAATTCTAAATTTTTATTCATACCACTCATTCAGTTAAATTTACATATTCTTAGTGTATTTGATATAAAAAGTGTTAAAATAAAAAAAAGCTAACTAAAAATATTTCAATAAGGAACTTAAAAATATTTTTTAATTTTATTTTTTATATAAAGAAATTAAATGAATTTTAATAACCATGATATTTTCACCTTTCAGTGAATATGTTGTGATAACTTCATAAGATTTAGAGCATCTTCATCTAGGTCTTTTGCAAGTTTGGCGTATGGTTTTCGAAAGCTTGTCACATATGGATCGGAAGTGTATAACAGTCTGTTAAAAATATCCTCATTTGTGGCTAATCGTGAACATTTTCGTGAGTGATGCAAGCGGTACTTTTTGTAATCTTTATTACGCGATTCTTGGGCATCCTCTGACAGCTGACCAATAGGCAATACTGCAAAGTATTTTATAATACTTTCACCATGTAGAAGTATTTTGTGGACAGATGATGGCATACAATACCAATTGTATTTTTCTACATACAATTTTGCCGTTTCTAGTGCATAGTTGCCAAATTTTGTTGGGTCTATTTCCAAACCAGACGACAAAGCTTGGAGAATGATATGAAACCTTTTAACTAATGTTTCATCAACTCCAGTTATCTCCGCAGAGAGGGAAGAATTAAAGAAAAACCTTCTTGCGGTATTGCCGTCATTGCTGTTGCCATTTCCTTGTCTTGGTTTATCGATAATTAATCCCAATTCTTCCCGAAAACGTTTTTGTATAGAAGATTTTTCCTCCTGCTTCTATCTTTTATGATTTTCACTTTTAGCTGACCATTTCTGAAATTTGCGATTGTAACCGATGTGCAAAATCAGTTCCATGCATCTAATCCACGCGGGTAGGGTCGATAATCCATACTCGAAAGCTTTTTCATTTACTGGTCTTGCAGCTACTCTTGCTAAATCATTCATTTGACTTGGTGTCGCCTTGCATATGGTACATGAAGCACATGAGGGGGTTTTTGTCAAGACTTGCGCTACTTTGCCATCTATCATCGTTAGGAAAAGATCATGTTTTATTTTAACAGTTTGTCCTTCCTTGGTAATTATGGTTTGTGACAAAAACTTTATTTGATTTTGAATATTACCTACCACTTCCTCGGTCTTAGCAGGTGTCTCTTTACAATATTCTCTTGAAATTGGACGACAATATCCAACAGATGAACAAACTGGATTTTCCCAAACTATTAAACCTGATTCTTCGTCCATAAGTCTAATTGGTACTAATGAAGTGATGAACATATAAGCGTCAGAAATTTGATTCGATTCCTCTGGAAAAGATTGCTTGTATTCAGATTGACCTGACGAACCATCACATTCCCATTTGCAGTACAAAGTTAAGTTTTGAATGTTCTTAATATCCACAGCGTCAATCATTAAAATTCTGGATGCTGTATGATCCAGTAGATGTTGTAAATATTTTACTTTAGCATAAGTATTTGTTATTTCTAGCGATGCTGACGGAGGATAGCAACTTTTTTTTGCTTCCAGAATTTTGTAATACGGTGGAAGAGCAGTAAATTTTTTTTCCATCACGAGGTTTCTCAAATATATGTATTGCGCTTTCGTTAGATCTAAATCGATAAAAACACTTAATGCCTCTATTTCATCAAATAATTCAACATTATCTTCATTTTCTAGATTTTTTAAGATCTCCTTCTTTTTGGATTTTGGGAAAGATCGTAACAGCTCAATAATTTTTGCATCATCTCCTTACCCATCGAACGTAATCCTTGGGTATACGCTCCAAAAATATGGTCAATTCCATTATCTTTACATAGTGATGTATTTTTGCGTTGTCTTGTTGATTTAGATGACGTTTGATAGGAACTGCAAGGTCTTCCTCGTTTTCCGGTATATTGTGAAGGCTTCACTATTGCTGGCAATGTTCTGTAAAAGTCACCATCCAACCACTCAACATTTTTGTCATAAAAAACTTTCAAAGTTCTATTTGATGCCTTCCATCGACGATTGAAATTTGATATTAAAGTTTTTTTAATGTTATTCAATAAATACTGTATATTTTCTTCAGAAAATTGATAATTTTTTTGTATAAACTTGTTTAAACTTTGTAAATTTCTTCCACTTTCAATATATATGTATATCAATTAATTGACGCACTGAACACTTAAAACTATTCATTTTGGAATTAATATAATATTATTTTATCTTTAATTTTCCACAAAAATAAAATAAATTACTGTGACTGCTAAAGATAAGCTTTTTTTAATGAAGTTTTCCATCAACGCGTTTTATAATAATCTTCTCTTTTGAAAGAGGAATTTAAAACAGTTATTTTTAATAACTCACACTAACATTAGCAATAATTACGGTTCTCTTTTTTCTAATACGTCTCTTAATTTACTAAATAGTGCAATATTAACGCATATATATATCGTGAAAAAAAAGTTATACAAATTATTTTTTTTATGAAATTCAAAACAAAAAAAAATATAGGTATATTTATTTGGTATTTATTTTTCGCACAAGTCTTGAACTCTTGAACTCTTGAACTCTTTTATATGTAGAATTTGTTTAGGCACGAATATGCAGCTGATTTTTATACATTAGTTTAGCAATAAATCAGGCTTTAATATAATGTATATATGAGCGTGTAGCTAAGTGAAGCTCATATTCAAAATCCTTTCCGAAATTTAGACATGATCATTAAAATCATTATATGTTTCAGATGAACATGTATCCAATAAGCTAACAGAAACTCAAAAATAAGCAACAGAATAAGGATCTGCATAAAATTTTCTTTTCAAAAACGTATAACACTTCTATATTGTAAAGTAAAACATATTAAATATATTCCTTTGAAAATGTTGTATTTTCATTTCCATAAATCATTATAGTCAAAAGAAGTGAGTTCGATCGTAATTTTCGATTATTTCTATTAACAAAATATCAAAAAAAAAGTTTCAATTTTTATATTTTGGGATCTTAGCTTTAAAATAATACAAGTTTTTTTGCCGAAATTCAAACATTTGTAAAAACTAATTATGAGGCGGTCTTGCACTACGATAGACCATAGTGCGCCATACGGGTCTTCTAATTTAGCCTCTATTTTCACCCCTCACTCTCAGAATCGACCTAACTTTTGCTACCCTGAATTGGTTCCACAGTGTTGTTATAACTTCTTTGAAAATACCTTTATCACATAAAGCTTAACATATTCGATACACTAAGGATCTAGACTTCCAATTAGCATATATTTGATTAATATATTCCAACATCGATTTGTTACACTAAACGATTCACTGTGCGTCATCACCAACAGCCGTTCGTTCGTTCGTTCATGCTGTGTGTGTGTGTGATTTCGGCGAAGAAAAAATTTCAAAAAGTTTTTCTTTGTTTTGTGGCCAGGTCTAGTGAGCTTGTTAAAGTTTTATGCCGCCTCTACCCCCCTCTGGTTTTATATTGTTGTTTTAATTGAGACTATATATATTTGTTGTAGCGAGTGGTTGTTTTTCTTGAAAAGATTACAATTTAAACTGAAACAGGCAGTCGCCAATGTTGTACACTTGTTGTTAGAAATGCAAAAACAAAAAAAAAAAAAAAACAATCATACAACGTAGTAGTTGTGGAAGTATTTACTAAGTAGTGAGAACATGCCAGAGTGCGGTTACACTTTTCTGTTTGATGTAATTAAATTTTCATAATAATTAACAATTATTTACATAAACGCTATTTGATTTGAGCAAATAATTGAATAAAGTTAGTTGATTTTCACACACAAAACATAAACTAAATAACAATCAAATAGATGGAAAGAAACGAGGTTAATTTTGAATTTAAAGTTGGAAGAGTTTTCCAAAAGATAAGATAAATATAAATATATGTTTTTTAAGATATATTAAATAAGAAATTTTATTTGAATAACAATATTTTTTTAGTGCTTCAGCATTTGGAAATATTGTTTAAAAAAAATGCACATGTTTTTTCTAATTTAGCAAAATCTAAAAAATTCTCTAGTGTTATTAAAAATGTTTAAATTCTGCTCGTTTTCAATAAACAATTTGTTTTTTTTTTTTTTTTTTTATAAACACTTGTTTTTACCTGTTTAATATTATTCTAAATATGTGTTTTTTTTTTTTTTTTTAATACGAGCAGTTTATAATTTTTTTTCAGAAATTTATTTGCTCGTAAAATTCCAAATTTAATTTCATCAAGTTTTTATACATTTTTCTTCTTCACAACGTAAATGCAATTAGTGTTAAATGAGTTTCAACTCTGAGGTGAAAACCATAAACGTTAAAATAGTATTAAATTTGGAATTACAAGAAACAGATAATTAAAGGAAAAAAAAAAATAGATGTTGGCCTAATTTTAATAAAATTAAAAATTGTGGAGATAATTTATAAACCATTTAAACAGCCAGATACATTAAGATTGAAGATCTCAATTTCTTTAGTTACATTAATCCAAAATACAACAGGAAAATATAATTTAAGCTCGCGGTCATGGAAATATAAGTTTGTTTTAAGTCCAAACATAAAAATAGGTAACTCCAAACAAAGGTCATAGGGCTAATCATGCCGGGTGTGACCATTGACAAAGAAATATATAAAAAACCATATTTAAGTGCGATTTTCATGTAATTGTTGGCTTCAGATAAGCTTACTAGACTGGACCGATATATCAATTACTCGTACTGCACATCGGCTCTTAGCTAATTTTATATGGCATCTTCTATGCAAGAAACAGGTTGGCCGCACCGTCTCAGAATTCATTATAAAAAACATTTGGCTTTTATAGTTCTCGAAACATGACATGCTAAAAGTGCAAAAATCATTAAAATCTAAAAACTTCAAAAGTAGTTGATCTACAAGAGCAGAGTGGTACCGTGGTCAGGGCTTTATGAGCTTGTGCTGATGTTTCTGAGTCGATTTAACGATGTCCGTTTATCTTTCCATCTATCTGTGTGTCCACGTAAACAAATCCGTTTTTTTCGGACAAAAATGTCGCATTTTTTTGCACTTTTTTCGAAAAGTGTATTTTTTCTATACTCTGAATGAAGGCCAACCTTTTCTTATACATCAACCAAAAGGTCTCAAAGTGCTGTGTTCATAACATGAAAAAAAAATTTAATTATTATCCTCCTCTTTGAAGTCATAGGGTGAAAATATTCAAAAGAGGGGAACAATAAGAAAATATTCTCATACTATGACCTGAAAGATCTCAATGGTTGCAATTTTTTGCGATTTACGAGGGCTCGACTTTGTGTCCTTTCGACTGATGTATAATCTAAAGTTGCTCGTAATTCAGAATATATAAGAAATACACTTTTCGAAAAAAGTACAAATAAAATACTCTGAGTCAGAAAAATGTTTAAAAGTGGTACAAGCTTTTCAAAGAAGGTTGAGAAAATGTGAATGACGACGCTCGCCCTGGAAGCCCCATCACATCAAAAACCGATGAAAATTTAGTGAAAGTGTCGAAAATTGGCATATCGATTGGCTCATGCCATAAAATTTTTTCGCAAATTTTGGCCATGAAGCATATCGCAGCGAAGTTCGTTCCAAAATTTTTAACAACAAAAACATCGAATTGTTTTGGCCGAAAATAATACAGTAATCATGCTCCAGCCACCGAATACACCAGATTTGGCCCCCTGCGTCTTTTTCCTGTTCTCAAAATTGTAGAGGCCCATGAAAGGACGGCGGTTTGCGACGATTGAGGAGATAGAAACCGAATTTCTGAGAGCGCTCAAGGTTACACCAAAAAGTGAATATCAGAACTGCTTTGACAACTGGAAAAAAAGCTGGCACATTTGCATTATATCTAAGGGAAAAAACTTTAAAGGGGACAAAAAAAAATAGAAAATGGTGAACAAATGAATATTTTTTGAGAAAAATGTAAATTCACCTTTTCTATTGAACACACCTCGAATATTTAAATTTTTTTCATAATAAGCTAAGATTATTAAATATTAAACAAACGCAATGAAATAACAGAACAAAAAAAATAAAAACAAAAATGTAATTGCTGTTTCACAGTGAATTTATTCATTTATGTTCATGTTCTATACATAAATCTGTGGTTTTCTAGAATAACCGCGTATGTCATAAAATCAAAATGTTCAGGGGAGCCAAAAAACGTTATATTTAAAATTGTGTGCTCGATATAAAGTTTTTGGAGCTTTTTATTTAACAGTCCTGTAGATATGGGCAATAAATATTTTATATAAAATTTTGAGTCAAAAATCTTTAGGGGAATAGATCCTAGAGAAGGACGAAAAACAGTATGTAAATTACACTTAAAGTGTGTGCAGATTAAACAACTTATGTCGACAAATGTCGTTTTCTTTGAAAAAGAAAACTACCAATGCCACCACCCATGCAGACATAAGTTTTTGTTGCTTGAAAAATGGATTTTTTTGTTCGTCAAAAAAGTTAACGGGACTTAGGATGAGAATATAACAACGTATCAAGAATAATAGTGACAAAAAAAAAACAGAAAAAAACACACAAGTTTTTATAAGTGGTTATAAACTGAAAAATAATTCAAAATTATTTTGCATTTTTTTTCATTAATAACAACGTATGTCGCTATGTGTCTTTTTCTGAGAAAATAATTTGTCAGCGATCAAACGTAATTTAATAAACATTTAAGTTAAAGAAAAAATCATGTGAGTCCGATCACAGGGGAGATGTGTAAACATCTGGTAATAAATAAAATGCAGAAAACAGCGACAAAAAGTTTATTTCATATAATAATTTTTTCACCAAACAATCATAAGTCATATCGATTTGTCTTAATGGTCACATCTTACGCGTAAGATGTGACTCTCACATGTACGCTGTTTTGTGATTGTATTGTGAAATAGAAATTTACCCCCCTGCGCGTATAGATGGTTACACATCAAAAACTCAGAAATGGCCAATATTTTTTTTTAAAAAATTTAACACATGTAAAGTGCGTTAAAAATTAATAGATTTGGCATCATTAACTAAAAACTGACAAAAATGGACATGTTGCACTTAGGTAGAAACATATTTTGTTTAGGACCCTTAGGTGTATTAAATAACGTTTATAGCTAAGCGGTTGAGAGCCGCTATTTTTATTATGCAAATAGGTCAATTTCCTTTTTTTTAAACCTATTTTTTTGCCACTTAAAAATTATATGATATAGTCACTCAAATGCCCAAGAAATTAAATGATGTGATTAAAAACAAAATATATTTTTTATAACTGTAAAGTTATAAAACAAAATCATCGAAAAAAGTAGGGTTTGCCTACTTAGTTTCCGAGTATAAAAAAAACTAAAACTTTGGTCCATTATAGCATAAAAAATAGATGTTCTACAACCCAGAAAATGCTCAAAATGTTTTATCTAATGTATTATCTGTCGATAACTGCAAACAAATTAAAAGAATTATAACAGAAAATAAATCCATTTGTCATATTAAAATCGACTATATCTTCTAATAAACTACTATTACAGAATATCGTTAGAAGGTATACCTATCTTTGTGAGTTTCTAATCATTTTGTCACTTTTGGAGTTGCCATATTTCGGTACTATAAAAGCTAGGTATAAAATTTTTCATATTACATATTTTCTTATTATTATTATTAATTTTTATTAATGAAAATCCTAATGTAACAAGATTTAAAATCTTATAAAACAACATTAGTCATAACAAATTAATTTTCAATAAGAGTAATGTATGTAAGTTTAAAATAAAATATAATATAAAATATATAAAAAATAAAATAAAAATGTAAAAATAAAGTGTAAAAATATAGCAGGTAAAAATTATATATAAATTAATATTAAATTACCTAAAGAAATTAAAATGAAGTATTAAAAATCAATTGAGAAAAAGTTTAAATAGTTCTTTCTTAAATGATGTTGTATTTGATATTTTGTGAAGTTGATTATTTAAAGTATGTAACGAGTTCCAAAGACGTATGCCATTTACAAAAAAGTGTCTTTCGGATATTAGTCTATTGTACAATATTGGTACAAGACAGTTATTAGGGTTAGATCTTGTAAATAGTAATCGCTCGAAAAGGTAAACGGGTTCTTTAGTGAAAATAATTTTATGAACCATAAGTAAAGTTCTAAATTTAAGATAGTCTTCAAATGAAATGCCATAAATTTTATTTAGAAAAGCGGAGATACTATCATATTTGTGTAAACCGTAAACATATCTAACTACACTTTTAAAGACGCGTGTAAGTTTACCCATGTCTGCACTACCACAACCTGACAACAATTTACAACCATATAAAAGCGTAGGTAAGATAAACGATTTTGCAAGACCAAATCTAATTTTCTGCGGTGTGAAGTACTAAGACCAAAGACTACGGAGAATACTATAAACTTTTCCAGAAACTTTCTTAATTTGATCATTGCACGTTAGGGTATTATTAAAAATCATTTCAAGGTTTTTAGCATTCGCAACGTAGGCGATATCCACTCCATTAATACTAACTTTCGGAAGGCAAGTGGTATCATATATCCTTTTAAAAATAACAAGGCACTGAGATTTTTTCGGATTTAAGGTAAGGCAATTCAACCTAGCCCATTCAAATACGTGGTTCTGTTCAGTATTCAGTTTCTGTACACAATTTTCCACATCTCGTACGTTACATGATGTGTATAACTGAACGTCATCAGCGTACATGTGCATATGGCATGAATTAATTACGCGTGGTAGATCATTTATGTAAATAGAAAACAAAAGAGGGCCAAGTATAGACCCCTGCGGAACACCCCTACTTAAAGACTCAGAGGTGGACGACTTGTCTTTAGAGACAACTACTTGCTCTCTATTCCGAAGGTAAGAGCTAATCAATTTAGAGGAGGTTTCAGAATAACCAAAAATATGTTTAAGCTTTTTAACAAGAATATCATGGTCCACTGAGTCAAAAGCTTTAGAGTGATCCAATAAAGTCAAAAAAGCAATATTACCACTGTCAACGATATAACGAAGATCTTCCGATACATCAACTGAAGTAGTGATACACCTTCTTTTCCTGCGAAAACCAGATTGCTTAGATGATAAAAGATTATTATTGGATATATGTTCATTCATTTGTTTGCTCATAATTTTTTCGAAAACTTTCGAAAGAAAAGGAAGTACGGAAATTGGCCTGTATTCTTTATTAGATTTCAGCAAGGGAATTACTTTTGCCCATTTTCACAAATCAGGGAAAATAGATTTTGTAAAAATAGTGTTAAAAATATGAGTGATATAGGGTAAAACTTGTGGTAAAATAGCTTTAATAAATATTGCATTCATACCGTCTAGACCAATAGATTTTGACTTTATGGAAAGAAAAGCTTCCAGAACATCCTCCTGGTTAACGCAGGAAAAACTAAATAAAGAATCCAGATTGCAATCTGGTAGATTTGCATAAGAGTCAGAACGAAGAGGAGTTCAGTCATTTGAATTAAATTGTCTATTCAATTCATTTAGTTCAAAAGTGGAAAGATTTACCGATTCACTTTCATCTTTATAACCAATTTTCTTTATCTATTTCCACATATTTTTAGTATCCATAGCCTCTGAAAATACACGACTATAATAGCGTTGCTTAGCTAACTTTACTTCCCTAGTAACAGATCTACGTAGTGATTTAAAAATTTCATTTGACTGTGTAGTTTTATATCTTTTCCACTTATCGTAAGCAGAATTTCTTTTAACTATTAAATCACAAATATTTTGATTAAACCAAATCTTAGTAGAAGATTTAACAGTTTTCTTTCTAACTGGTACATATTTGTCGTATAGGTATGTGGTAGCTTCATAAAAAAAAGGATATCTGTTGGTTTAAATCAGGATTACTGTAGATACTGGTCCAATTAATTATATTAATTTCATTTAAAAGAGCATCATAGTTAATATTCTTGTAATCACGGAAAGTAATATGCTGTGGTTTTTCATGTTTAAAATAAGGAAGGTTAAAGGTCATATAAATGACGTCATGCTTTGAGAAATTAGGAGAAGAAAACTGGTCATGCAAAAGAACTTTTCTAATATCTGAGACAATGAACACGTCAATAAGGGTACTACTCATTGAAGTGAAGTGAATGGGGATAGTAGTGTTTACAGATATAAGCCCAATCGGTTGGAAAAGTGAAATTAGATCAGAATCAATGAGCAAATTTCCATTTTGGTCTCCAGAAAGAATAATATCACTATAAGATAAACAATTTTCATCTAACATATTAAAAACCGGAGAAATATCTAGTGAATCATTAGGCCTATATAAAACACCTATAAGACATTTGCTTACGTCACAAGGAAGTTCAATAAATACAAAATCATATTCTTCATCGATAGATTTGCAAACAAACCGAAAACGTAATTGTTTCTTGACATACATTGCAACGCCTCCAGCACGTTTACCAGTATTCCTATCAGCTCGAAATAAATCATAGCCGTCTATCTTGACCTGAAAGTTTTTTATCTTATTCGGATTGAACCATGTTTCAGATATCCAAATTACATCAATTCCTGAGTTTTCAAAAATGTATCGAAATTCATCAAATTTACAAAAAAGACTTTGAGCATTTAACTGACAAATTTTTAAACCTTCCTTTTGTTTACCAATTATACAAATCATAGAATGAGTGTGGTATTTGGAACTCGACCGAATATTAGAAGAAGTCATAATAAAGTATTAAACAAATATCAACGTCAAATAAGAAATACTCAAAAAATTTAAAATAAAAAGGCATAATAAAAAGGAAAGATATAAAAAAAAATACAAAAATAAAAATTGGTTATGGAAATAATTACGACAGTTTTAAATTTTAAAATATTACTGGCGAAACCCTTCTACTACAGAAACTGGAAAGTTATCACGTGTGTTTTTCGATGTTTCGATATTTGGCATAAATACGGCCACGGCGAGTGTAAACTGATGAGAGTAGTTTTTTCCGTTTTAACTTAATTGCTTCCTTAAGAAGATTGTGGTTAAATCTGGTTAGAATCATTAGAATCAAAACCAGCATGACAAAGGCGCAGAAGATCTTCAGAGTTACGACGAAAAACAACAGCTTGCTTCAAAATATAATTTTTCTCCTGAGCTGATGATAATTTTATGGCAATAGTAGGATCGATAACGTTAACATTTTTACTATTGTTTCGAGAATTTTGAAGACGAGTTATTTTACTTATATTTGGAACAGTTGCATTAATGGTCTCACAAATATTCATAAAAGTAGTCTGTAAGTTTTCATTTTCATAGTATGGAATGCCGTGAATTCGTATCTCATTAGCGACTTTAGTATTTTCTTGCTTGTCAAAAGATCGCTTTAAGGTATTAATTTCATTTTTAAGGTCAACAATTTGCGGAACAATTTGTTCTAGCTTGCTGACCCTGTCGTAAACAGAATATATTTTTTCCTCTATGTTGACAATTTTAGTTAATATACGCTCCTCAGACTCCTTTATTTTAAATGCAATGTTATTAGATATGTCAATTGACATTCTGGAAATATTTCACAAAGGAGAAACGTACAAATTCAATGAATTCAGCCGACCCGTCCATTAGATATAAATAGAAGTTCCCATATATAAATCAAATTTAAATTATCATGTAAATCATATTTATTTGTTTTGAATAATATCATAAACACTTGGAAAAATCAAAGGGAACAATTGTTTATTCGATGAAAATAGATATATAAACCATGCCAATGTCTCCATAAAAACAAAATACATTTATCACTTTCAATCATCAAGTTTATATTGTGGGTTTCTTTATCTTATTTAGAACGGCCCCAGTTACTTAAGATCTTTTATAAACACAAAAATTTTAAATATATTACACATAAAATTAACAAACACAAAAAAAGATTAAAAGAATTTTTGTGTTGTTCCAAAAAAAAAAAATACTATTTCAAGTAATGCGTTTTATCGAACACAATAGTGTGGCATGTAGCACACTTTCAAACATATAAACAATATTAATCAGGAAAAAAGAGATCATACAAACAGAGCTAAAACTGTTGATGGATATTAAAAAGAACAACCCCCTCCAAACAACAACTATTTACAAAGAAAGCCAGACACTATAAAATATTATCGAAAGAGTACAATTTCAAGAACACGAGATCAAGAATAAATAAATCAAATTTTTATACTCAAAAAAAGCATGGAAAATATTTGCTTAAATCAGCTAAAAAAAATGTAACAAAAATCTTTTGCTTTTAAGGTTTTGAAATTATTACTTCCGTTATTACCTTTTCAAATTTCCGTTATTTGTTAAGTTGCCTTGAAGTAACTGTTGCATGTTCTATGCCCTTTCTGAATTGAACTTGAACTTTTTTCACTCTCCCTCACTTGCAACAGATTTGTGTGAACTCAAAATCTACAGTCAAATATTCATCAGTTCAAAACCCACAAACGATGACAAAAATACCCTTTATAACATGCAAACTTACACAAAAACACGCACACACACATTCCTACAAAAGTTACAAAAGCCACCGTATGTGTAATTTCCACAGCGGTAGAGATTAACAACATATGTGTTGCTTGCAACACAATACACAATTGTTTTGTGTTGTTCGAATGTTTTGTGTTGCCATTACAATGGTGTTTGGTGTTTTGTCCCTCCATCTATCTCTGACTGTCTGTCTGTCCCTTTAGCTTGGTGGCAATGTGTGGAATTTTCACTGTTTATTTTGGTTGTTTGTTATTGTTGTTGTTGCACGTTATAAAAGGCACATTATGTCAATCATTCTGCAGTTAAACTTAAAAGCAACACATGCCAATTTTGTTATTATTATTTTATGACGAGAGAGTCGCTATGAGAGAAGCAGCAATGGATGTTCTACGAATGAATTTATTGCAGATTTCGTTTAATAAATCAATCTTCAATTAGTTTTATTAACACAAAGTCAGTAAAAACAAGTAAGAAAATTATAGTCGGTCTAGACTGACCATACGATACCCTATACCATGCGTTTAGAGACCCTATCTCTTAGACCAAACTAACTGGACATAGAAAATAAGATAAACCAAATCTGAGTGGGATTTTCATTAATTTTTTTGGCTGCCGATATGAAAAAGTTCATATCGGATGCTATATCTATATGGGCACTTGGCCTAAAATTGGACCGATCCTGATCATGTTTGGCAAAGTCTCTTGTATTTTCCAAAAATATATACAAGCAAAATTTGAAAAGAATCAGTGCAATATTTTTGTTTATTGATAGATTTGAATGCAGATCGGGAAGCAGCTCTACATGGGGCCTATAAGTAAGGGTTATCCCATAGGGATAATTTTTGGACTACTCATTGACGGATGTAATAAACACACACAAACCCAATTTGATCGAGTTCAATATGATAATTTGGATCTTATTGCAATTTAAGTCTATTTCATAGGGATCATTTGTATGGGGACTAGGTCTGAACATGGACCGATTTTCACCAATTTCAATAGCGTTCATTTCATGACCGATAAAGGATTACACACCAAATTTCATTGAAATATATTCATATTTGCGACCTGTACTTTGATTACAAGGTTTACATGGACACACAGACGGACGGACGGACATCGCTAAATCGACTCAGAAAGTGATTCTGAGTCGATCGGTATAATAAAAGATGGGTCTAGGTCTAATATTTTTGGTTGTTACAAACAGCAGCACAAAGTCATTATACCCAAACCACATAGTGGTATAGGGTATAAAAAGTTAGTCATATTGAAAGTTTCTTGGTAATGGGAAGTTAACCTAGAATTTGCAAATCGAAATAATATTTTATTTTATTTTCTCAATAAATGTATACCTTTCACTAACTCTTCTTCTTTTTTTCTATTTTAGGTAAGTTTCCAAAATGTTTATATTCCTAAGTGGAGTAAGTATTATTTTCATTTCTAAATTTCTATGGATGTTTATGGGATTCCCAAGATTAATCAAATCCAATTTATTATTTAGAACACAAGAGAAATGTTTTCCAAAATATTCTCCTACTAGTTAGCTGCAAGGCTTAGCTTCAGTTAATACTTGAAACACAAAAGTTTATTTTACATTATGTCAAGAATCCATTTTACCCTTGATATACTTTTTTTTAATAAAAATAATGTTTTTGAGAAATGGTACTGTTTTTAAGAAAAGGTACTTTTTTAAGAAAAGCTAATTTTTTTTAAATAAATACTTTTTTAAGGAAAATTTGCCTTTTTTAATAAAATGTATTTTTTAAAAATTTTGATACTTTTTTAAGAAATTGTGCTTTTTTGAGGAACCAAACGGTTTTTTTAAGAAAATGTACTTTTTTAAGAAAAGGTGCGTTATTTAAGAAAATATACTTTTTAAGAATAAAAACTTTTTTAAGAAAAGGAGTTTTTTTAAGAGGAGTCACTTATTTACTTAAATTTAATTATTTAAGAAGAGAAACTTTAAAAAAAATTTAATTTTTGAAGCAGAGCTTCCTTTTCAATAAAAGGTACTTTTTAATGAAAATGCTCTTTTTAAGAAAAGATATTTCTTAAGATAATGTACTTTTTAAGAACGTGACTTTATAGGAAAGAATATTCTTTAGAGAAAAGGTACTTTGTTACCAAAAGCTACTTTTTTAAGAAAAGAAACTTTATAAGAAAAAGTGTTTTTGTAAAAAAAGTGCATTTTACGAAAAATACTTCTTTAAGAAAAGGAACCTATTGAGAAAATGTACTTTTTTATGAAAATATATTTCTTCTGCAGAGAAGGCATTTTTTAAGAAAAATTACTTTTAAGAAAAAGTAATTTTTAAGAAAAGGTACTAATTTAAGGAAATGTACTTTTTGAAGTAAACAAAAAAAGCTTTTTAAGAAAATGTACCCTTTAAGAAAAGGCACTTTTTTAAGAAAATTAGCTTTTTTAAAACAAAAATCTTTTTAAGAAGAGACACCTTTTTTCGAAAATGTAATTCTTTAAGAAAAAAAAACTTTTTTTAAGAAAGTGTGATCTCCTACGCAAAGCTACTCTCTTAATAAAAGGTACTTTTTTATGAAAATTTTTTTGTTAAGAAAAAATGTAACAGTATTTTTTAAAAAGTTACTTTTTAAGATAAGATACTGTTTTCCGAAAATGTAGTTTTTTATGAAAAAAAAACTCCTTTTTAAGAAGTGGAACTTATTAAGCCAAAATGTTTTTTTAAGAAAAAGTGCATTTTGAGAAAAGTATTTCTTAAAAAAAAAGGTACTTAAGCAAATAAGCTTCTCCTGCAAAGAAATTTTTCTGAAAATTTTATTTTTTAACAAAAGTTATTTTGATGAAAAGTGATTTTTAATAAAAGTTACGTACTTATTTAAGAAACTGTACCTTTATAAGAAAAGGTTATTTCTTAAAAAAAAAAACATTTTTAAGAAAGTATAATTTCGGAGGAAATATACTTTTTTATTAAAATGTACTTCGTTATGAAAAGGTAACTTTTTACGAAAAGGTACTTTTTTAAGAAGAGTTACTTTTTTAATAAAAGGCCCTTCAAAGATAATACCTTTTTGAGATAAGTTGAGAGGTATTTTTAATAAAAAATACTTTTTTTTTCAAGAAAAAGTGCTTTTTTAAGAAAAGGTAACTTTTTAAGAAAATGTGCTTTTTTATGAAAAGATACTTTTTTAGAAAACGTACTTTTTTTAGAAAACGTACCTAGAAAATTAAATTTTTAAAAAAAAAATAACTTTTTAAAGACGGATATTTTTTAAGGACTTTTTTATTAATCCATTAACGTCCAAAATGAAACTAGCAGTGATAATTAACAAAAAAGTTTATTTTTTATTCATTGTATACAAAATTAATATAAAACTATGAAAAAATTAAATAAAAATAATAAATAGGCGGAGTAGGGTGGGTGTACTCAACTGAGTACAGTGGCGGGTAACAGGTGAATATTTTCAAAACGTTTTTTTTCAATGCATAATGTTTTTAAACACTTCTTGCATTGCCAGCGACCTCTATACCATCTTGGGGTAGTCCTAGGACCAATGAAGAGGAAAGTCGAGATTTATTTTGCACGTTTTGGCGTAAATAGTACCTTGCAATGGAGTGTCGGAATAAAAGTTGATCCATGCTATCGTTATGACTCATTACATATAACCGCCAAGCGTTTGCAATTGCCATATCTATTATATAGGTAAACAATGCCCACCACCATTTCTTACCGCGTATGGTAATTCTGTAGAGTGAAATGGATTGGTCCAGTTCATCTACTCCTCCCATACGTTTATTATAAGACTGAAACACCTTTGGTATGCTGACATCAATTTTTTTTCGTTGTGTAGAAGACCAACGTTTTATAGCTCCTAATGGCTCAACTGTGTCATTGTTTGTTGCCATTGTACAGACGCTATTGTCTTTCCATTTTACCAAAAGAATTTCATTTTTCTTGTCGAACCTATAGTCATATGACGCTCGTTCTTCTTTTTTCATTTCCTTCGTACTTCTCAATGGACACTTTTTTGTTCTGTTCTCTCTAATGGTTCCAGTCGCACAAAATCCTTTTTCCTTGAGATCTACCATGAGAATATAACTAGTAAAAAAGTTATCAAAAAATACTTCATGCGATGCTGAGTCAGTCTCCATTTTCTCAAGCAAGTTTTTTGCTACTCTTGACCCTAAGGGATCAGTATAATTTTCCTCCGATTTTCCACAATAAAAATCGAAAGTCTAGCAATATCCGGTAGAACTAGCTGCCACCTAGTTCTTAAAGCCAAATCGGACTAGTTTTCCACGTATAAACTGCTTATCAGGATGATGACCAAAATATTTTACCATCGACTCATCAATGGAAATATGCTCGTGCAATACTCCCCACTGAAGAAATTTCTTCATTATAACATCAGCTAATGGCCGAACTTTAAACATTTTGTCCCTAGTAGTGTCAGCTTCGTCATTGTTCACAAGATGAAGATTCTTTTTGATATCTCGATATCTTTGCCTAGGCTTTGATTTTGATACCATTTCTATGCCATCATCCTCATCGTAAGACCAGTATAAATCCTCTCTGGGTAATTTGTGATACCCAGAGAATATCAGTATACCCATAAATTTTTTTAAGTCGACGGGGTCAAGTTGAAAGTGGTGTCTATTATTTTGATTGGCATATAAAATTGTATTGTTGATAATCAAACTAGTCACTTCTTCATCAAATATTTTCTCGATTACTTGTACTGGGTTGAGATTACTAAACAACTTCTTTTCATCTTCTTGTCTTTCGGGCACATCAGTCGATACCCGAGATGTTGAAGAATATGTTGGTAAGCACTTATGCCGCGCTGGTAGTTGACTGCCTTTTCGGCCAACGGTTCATCATAGCTACTGTCGTTGTCATCACTTAAAATTATGTTATTGTTGCGTATAAACACCTCAATGTTACCTGGCACATCTCTCGACAAGTTGTCAGCTACCAGAATCTCATCACCAGCTTCTTCTTCATCTGATAAAACACTCGGCTCCAGCGGAATGATTGTGAAATCATATAAAGAATCACTGTCACTATCTTTCAATATTGCGTTAACAGCTTCTTCTTATTCTTTGAAACCATTACAAACTTTAAAGCGTTTAGAACTCATTGTAAATAACTTTTGTGCTCTAACCTTATAGTCTCAACACAACTTATAAATGTTTAATTTAACACTAAACAGCTTTTTTCAAATCAGTCACTACCAGTAGAATTGATATTTTGGGAATCCCCTTGTTACATAGATAAACACGTAAGTATGTATTGCAGAAACACGCAAGTATGTATTTCTGGAAACATAACAGTGATGCCACAATTTTTATATGGATTCCGCCGTTGTACTCAATTGAGTACAGTTGTATTTAAAATACGATAATTTTTTAAAAGGAAATGGCAGACCATTTTTCTACATATTTTATAAATAGAAATACTTGCCTTTAGAAAACTAAAAAAAAAGAAAATTGCAATACAGTAAAAGCAAAAAAAAAATGGAAAATCTGAGTTTATCTCGCCACACCAATTTTGTATATGTCGGTAAGCACTTTTGCCACGATATAATAGAAGATGGGTCTGGGTCAAATATTTTTTGTAGTTACAAACATCAGCACAAAGTCATTATACCCTAACCACACAGTGGTATAGGGTATAAAAAGGAATAGGTTATCATAATACTTGTCGTTGATTGTTTTTCTTTTTGAAGATAATCAACAAAAATGAACTCACACACACCAAAAAATAAGATGTCATAACCTTGTCTGCAGATGGCACTATCTTCGCCTTCTTTGACAACGATTCTCCCATATCAGTCCACTGTTTTGACTAACCCCTTATCTCAGGTGTCAAGTGGTGGACCAATGTCTATTCCATGGTTATGAAACGACGGTATTATTGCGGTGAACATCGCCAAACACTCTCATTAAACATCTTTACAATGCTGTTTTTGTTCTATTGTGGTTTTTCTTAACCGCTTCTGGCGTGGCCACCTCAATTGGTAGACCACTACGCTGTTCATCTTAGCAGGTCGTACGACCTCATTTAAATTCTGCCAACCCAATATTTTATAATAATAGACGAAGGAACAAACTCCTCCAGGGTAGAATCTAGCTCGGCTATAATAATGATTGGACCTTTCAAATGGAAGTAGTGAATTACATAACGGTGACCAATTTTTTCCGTGTTTAAAAATTCACTGAGATCGTTCACTTTTGATGGTTCCAAAAAAAAATGCTATACAACATGGAACCTTAAAACTTAAAACATATGTTTTGTAGGGTTACCATTTCTCACCACAGTAATGTTTTTTTTATTTCAAAATATTGCCGGCGTTGCGTCGCATGGCCTTCTTAGGAATTATATTTTAATGTTGATTGTGTTACCAACCAGTTGCGTAATAGTTTGTTATTAAAATTTTATAATATTGTCTCATAAGCTCAATTTTTTGGGTTTTATTTATGTATTAAAATTCCATTTCCTGGTATAAAATATTTATATTTCTCACCAAAAATATTAAATTTTGCAGGCTTATGAATTGGAGTGTCAATATGTCGATTTTTTCCTAACCCGATTGTTATTTCTAGTGGCCGCAGAATTTAAGATGAAGTTAAGGTGACTATTATCATTATGCTATTTTTATGTCCACAATTGACCTCCAATTAGAATCTTGTCGCTCTTGTACCTACTACCTTTACCCAAACTCAATTTAGAAACTCCTTTACGAATACTTTTTTTATATAGCTGTTTCTATTATAATTTCGGCAAGAAAAAACATCAAATAACTATTGTGCGGGCTTTTTAAAGAGTCCTTATTAAAATGTTCTACTTGTTAACTTTTTATTTCCCCATTATCAACCGAACCCATTTTTTTTTTTGTAAAGTTGTAATATTGGGGTGTTCTTTTCTAATTAGTAAAAAAATTTTTGTCTGTCCAAAAAATAATAATATCATTAATAAAATTTGTATACCGAAAACTTTTTTTTTTTCTTGAAGATTTTCTTTAAAAATGTTTAAGAGGTTTATTATTCAAATAACAGTGGCTCACATTTGGATATAAACACATTTAATAGATTTCCGAAATAAATGATTTAAAGAATCTTTAAAAACGAACAATATGTTAGCACTTCGTAAGTAACTTTTTCCGAAAAAATAACAAAAACAAGTAAGAAAAATATAATCGGTCTAGACCGACTATACGGTACTCTATACCATGCGTTTAGAGAACCTATCTCCTAGGTCCAACTAATTGGATATAGAAAATAAGTATAAACCAAATTTGGGTGGCATTGTTATTAAATTTTTTTTCATTTGAGTATGAAAAAGTTGATATCGGAAGCTATATTTATATGGGGACTAGGTCGAAAAAGGGACCATATTGCGTAAGGTCACATATTTTTTGCAAAAAAATCATAAACAAACGAAATTTGAGAAAAATCTGTGCAATATTTTTGTTTTTTGATAGATTTAAGTGAAGATCGGGAAGCAGCTCTATATGAGGCCTATGACTAAGAATTGTCCTATAGCGATTATTTTTGGACTACTGATTAATGGGTGTAATAAACACACAGAAACCTAATTTGACCGAGATCTATATGATATATATCTATAGGTGTCATTTTTATGGGGACATGAACCAATTTTCGGCAATTGCAATAGGGTTCATGTTATGGCTGATAGATGCTTACATACCAAATTATATCAAAATATGTTCACATTTGCGCCCTATAGTTTGACTACAAGGTTCACATGGAGACCCAGGCAGACATACGGATGGACGGACATCGCTAAATCGACTCAGGAAGTTATTCTGAGTCGATATGTATAATAAAAGGTAGGTCTGGATTAAATATTTTTGGTAGTTACAAACATCAGCACAAAGCCATTATACCCATACCCTGACCACATAGTAGTTTGCAAATCAAATTCAATCACGGACGAAAGAAAATATAATCTGTTTCGATCGGATGATCGCTCGTATGTATGTCTTTTAGTATATCGATCGACTCAAAATCACTCTCTGAATCGATTTAGCGATGTCCATCCGTCCGAATGTCTGTCCGTCCGTAATCAAACTACAGGTAGTAAATAAGAATAAATTTTGATAAAATTTAGTATATATAGGATGAACGCAATTGAAATTGGTGCAAATCGGTGCATGTTCAGACCTAGTCCCCATACAAATTACCCTTATGAGATTGACTTAAATTACTATAAAATCGAAATTATTATATATATCTAAAAAAAATTGGGTTTGTGTGTGTTTGTTACATCCGTTTATCAGTAGTCCAAAAATAAACATTATAGGAAATTTTTTAGTCATAGCCCCCATATGATTCCCGATCATCACTTAAACCTACCAAAAAACAAAAATATTTCACAGATTTTTCTAAAATTTGGTTTATATATGTTTTTGCAAAAAATAACTGACCTTACCAAATATGCTCAGGATCGGTCCATTTTTCGACCTAGTCCTCATATAAATATAGCATCCGATATGAACCTTTTCATATCGGAAGACAAAAAAAAATAATAACAATGCCATTCAAATTTGGTTTCTGCTTATTTTCTATACCTCATTAGTTGGACCTAAACGCATGGTATACGGTATTGGCCTAGACCGACTATATTTTTCTTACTTGTTTTTATTTTTTTCACTTATGAACGGTATCTTTCCAGCAACTCGGCCATTAAACCGATGGTTGCGTAGAGTTATATGCACTACATCTTTTAAGAGATATTTGTGGACTTCCGCAACTAATTTTGTAGCACTCCAATGTGGATTACGCTTAAGTTGACGTACTACCCATAGCTCGGCAGATCTGGAAAATATTTTATTTTTGGATGGGTTTTGGCTTATTTGCGAAATGTTTTGCATTTTTGTAACGTTTTTATACCCTCCACTCCAGTGTGCAGAGGGTATATATAAGTTTGTCATTCCGTTTGTAATAGTTAGAAAAAAAATTTTAGACCCCAAAAAATATATATATTTGTGATCCTTATAACAACCGGAGTTGATATAGCGATGTCCGTCTGTCCGTCTGTCCGTCTGTGGAAATCACGATGACGGCATCAATCGGGCAGATAGGGTACTCGTTGACATAAAAAATGATTTACTAACATCCTGAGAAGTTTGCTATTTAAAATCGTCCAAATCGGTCGATTAGGGCCCGCGATTTGAATGAAGAACTAAAAAAAGTCTTGAAAAAATATAATTTTCTATGTTGTTCTTGTCACGATCACGCCCTCAATAGGATAGCTAGGGTGATCATTTTTAGTGAGAATGATTCACCAAATTCATGGGAAGATTTCTGTTTCAAAAATCATTAAAATCGGTGGAGCAGGTCCAGGGAAATCTCTGAAAAAGTAAAAAAAAATGAAAAACATGATATTTCTATGTTGTTCTTGTTGTTATTCTAAATGTTGCACTGTTGTCATAGCTGGACTTGTTGTTTTTGTGGTCGTTGTGGTAATAATATAATAAAAACAAACCCTTTGTACATTTTTTTATCAACTCTGGTAGAAAAATTTAAAAGTTTCCATTGTTTTGGCATCACTAAAAAATTTGTTGGATTATTTGTGTCATTGCCACGAGCCTGCCTGCAAAGTTTCAGATCGATTGGGTCATGGGAAAGGGGTTAAAATCGATCCAAAATTTTTTCGACAAGCAGACACTACGAGTTAATATAAAGGGAGTAAAAATTCACCAACATCTAAAGCAAATAATGCTAAAATACCTAGTTGTTAATAAAAAAAAAAAAAAAAATTGGGCAATTCACAATAGGTAATGTATCGTTGTATCTGTTGTATCGTGTATCACTTTACAATAGTGTAAAATTGTTGTTGGTAATTTTCACTGAAAAATCTGATACACGATCCAACTTCATTTGCTATGTTTAGTAAATGTTGTATATTGTATCATAACATATCAGTTCCAAGTGAATGCCAGTTTTTATGAAAAAGAAAAAACAAATACATAGAATTTTATCTGCATAAATAATAATAAAGTAAAATATGGCAAATAATGCAGATAACGCAAATACACCGATAAGTTTATTTATATAAAAATTAATGTTTATATTTTTAGTATGTATTTTCTCTTTCAGTACCAACCAAAACATTTTAACATTTTTTTTTTCATTATAAATTAAAATGCAAGAGGTACGTAACTAAAACTCCAGGGTATATCTCACGACCAAAAAGCAAACACTGACAAGTGTTTTCTCTTATACAAAATAGCAGAAGCGACGAAGCGATCTTTCCTCGTTGGATCGAAAATTACTAAAGAAAGCATTTTACAATATGAAAATACAACTGAGTGTTCACAGCAAATGATTGTATTGTGTATTTCAATACAACATACAATATACAACACCTGTTATGAATTGCCCAAATGTAAATTTAGCAAAAAAAATTTATGTATTAATTTATTTAAAGAGAAAAACACAAAAAAAACGTTTGATGTTGTATTTTTTGTGTAATATTTACATAACATACATACACATATTAAATAATACAAATAATATACATATATTATATATATGTATGTATATATGTATATTCATAGTAACTGCATGTTAGAAATATTATTTTATTTACATAAAATTCTGCAATATTTTGTTGTGGGGAAAATACATTTCTTTTGCATTAACAGAGTGTCATTTCATTTTGCTCAGCGTGACTATGCCACAGTAGATGGCGCCACAATTTTTGTTCTAATTAGCTTTGCAATAGTTATTTCTATTTTAACATGAATGTCAATATTTTCAACTAGATATCATACAGAACAATGTTAAGAGTATAAACAGAAATATTAGTAAAAAAAAAATAAAGATATTAAATATAAACATAAAATCATCCTGTCAAACACGAAGTAAAGTTGCGTTCACACTACGTGTTTTGCTCGTGTTTTTCTTATTTTTTTAGCATGTGTAATTTGTACACATAATGTGAACCCTTTCAAACACTGTTTATGTACAACACATTTTGCAAGACATATGTAAAATTTTTAATTAGAGCAGGTTCTATTTTGGCAAGATAAACATATGAAAATACAACACTGTTTGCGGCGAAAGAAAAACAGAGTAAATTATAAAGATTAATATTTAGAGAAAAATAAATTGTTTGATATTAATTAACAATTAAAAAATATATAAAATATATATCTTTCTTTTTAACAATAATTTTTTGTAAATTCACAAATTAAATCAGCTGTTGTTTACATTTAGAGGTTATGTCATACGGAAATACATATGTACATTTGAACGCAAAAATTATGAATTGTATGTAAAACGGCAATTTTGACACACACACGGAATTACGTATGGATCGTAAAACTGAATTTACACATGGAAAATATACATAGTGTAAACACACCTTAATTTGTTTTTTTCTATTCTTTGTGTTTTTCACTTATTTTGACAGAGGTGCCACTAGTTTACAATAAATAGAAAAACAGATTTGTCGACTGTCGTTAAGATGTATGTACTTAGTGAATCACTTAATCCTTAGTGCAACAACAATAGCTGTCGATATATTTTGCGATTGTCAGATCGTTGAATTTGAAATTTACAGAATTGCACTACAGAAAATATTAATTTAAATTCAATGAATTTAAGAAAACCTCAAATGATATTTAATAATTGTTAACATAAAAATTGTTACATAAGTAAACGTAATTTGATGAGAATGTTAGTTTTTATATATAAATTTTCACAATTTTTTTTTGGATGAAAATTATTTTATTTAAAATGTTTGGGACTTTTGGTTTTTTGCGTTTGGCATCCCTAATTTGATTATTTATTATTATAAATTTATTCTCTATGTTTTCAAAATATGGCAATATTTTAAAAAAAAGTTGAGGGAGCTTTTTTTTTTGGTAACAATGAAAAAATATTTGGCCAGTTAAAAGAAACTATACAGCCATCTCCAATTAGCACGATTTAATGCATATAGCCACTCTACACAACCATTACCTTTGCATTGGAGGTTAGGGCGAGCTATTTAATTAGCAAAAACTAAATTAAACGAGAAGTTATGTCATATAACCGGAAACGCATGCATATAGGTATATAACCTAAATGCATGGCGATCAGCAACCACTATGACCAAAAAGCAAACACCGAAATAAATCCGAAATAATAGAAAAGACGAAAACCAACACAAAGAATTTTCTGAAATAATTTGGTATTAAGTTTAACAAATTGTTTACTTTTTCCAATATTTTGTTTACATTTATTATCAATACTCAAACCGAGGTGGAGGGTATCAAAGATTCGGCACAGCCGAATTTAACACTCTTACTTGTTTTATATTAAATGCTGTAGTTGGTGCACGATCAAAATCTTCAGCTATTTAGCGCACCGTTTTTCCTACACTTGACAATTTTTATACCCTTCACGTATATATAGGTTTGTCGTTTGAAACGCATCGAAAAATGCATTTACGACCCATAAAGTATGTATATTCTTGGTCCTTATAACAACTCGAGCCGATAAAACGATGTCCGTCTGTGCGTCTGCTAAAGTCACGCTCATTCACAAAACAAACCATCCACCTAAGTAAAATTAAGATTATGTTGTTGGTTGGTGTTGAAAATGGGTTAAATCGGACATCATTGTGCCGAGATATGGCCAAAAAGCTGAAGACACCTCCAAAGATTTTAAAAACTCAGTGTTTTTGTCGTAATAATTTATTATTAAATTTATCAAATTATCAAATTGTAGCTGTTTACATTTTAAATTTCTTATAAATAGTGCAATGAGTCCTTATATTAATGTAAACGTAAAACCGATGTGGAGGGTACCAGAGATTCGGCACAGCCTAACTTAATACTCTTACTTGTTTATATCAATTATCTCAATTTGGGACACGTTTGGCGAATACTACACACAGAAAACGGATTCATTGTGGCTACCGAATTCATTACCAACCGAACTGCGATAATGTTAATAACCGATTTTCGGGTTCACGATGATTACAATTCTATTGCCTTAACAGTAAATATTTTATTATAATAGAAAATTTGCAGATGATATGAAATTTCTGTTGATACAACCGAAAATACAGTTGTTCCACTTAAGACCAATTCGGTTGGCAAATATTTTTTCTGTGTGTAGGTAATATTTTCAAATGGCCGTATCAAACTAACATAAAATTATAATATGCTCTTCCCATATTACATAAATAACAAATGTATATATTTTTCTAATGAAAGAAAGATAATAATTTTTGTAATGTAAGAGAAATATTAGAAAAAAATTGAAGACAGCGCTAGATGGAGTAGCTACTTTCGAACAAAGCGACTTGTTCATCGTCAGCATCCTTCTGCCTATTACTTCAACTCATGCTTAATCAACTATTTAACTCAACATTTGAAAGAAAAGAACATGAGAAATGTTTTTCTTTTTATATACGAGAGTGTGTATGAACAAGCTGAGCTTTTCTAATTTTTAGCTTTCTCTACATTAACATAGCCAGAAAAATATATACATGATCTTAAACCGAACAATAAATGACTAATTATTCCAATACAGATCAACAATACATAACAATAACATAAATAACAAATTTCAAATTTGACAGCACTTTGGATTGAAATAAAAACCTGTTTCATTCTTACTTTGAGGGTATATTTTGCAACTTAGACTAATTTTATAGTTTGCAAAAATTTCTTAGCAAGACTTGTCTACAAATTTTAGTTCGCCTTATAGGTCAAACACTAATAGTATCATAGCAAAAGAATTTTTATTATTTGTTTATATTAAGCTTTTTTAATTGAAGAAGAATATGAAGTCATGGTTTGTTCCATTATAACTATGACCTACTGTAGGTAGAAATAACAAACAGAAAACAAATCAAAACAAACCTTTTGAGAAAATAAACTTGAAAATAAAATTTTCGAAAAAAAAAAAATTAACGCATTGTGGCATAAAAAAGGATAATAATGAACGGAAATATAAATAATAACAATACATGTTAAAAATACAACAACAAACAAACGAAAAATCATCATCATCATCATCATCACGAAAAAATTCACATAAATGAGTGAAGCATTTTAGCAATGTGAAAAATATCAAACCTTAAACAAACATATGGATTTCGTAGATTTGTTGTATTTATTTTTCCACTTTCCTGTAGCAACCCTAAATATTGAAAACAAAATAAAAAAAAATAGAAATATATAAAGCAAGGCTAAAGCAAATATTTATACTTAATAAGTACAAATATTTGGTATAATAGAATTTTTCAACTTGACTGCATTTCCTACGGAACAAAAGTTTGAATTTCATACAATAGTAGCGAGAAGGGGGGATTAGACAGACTTTTGTTATGACAGTGCATTCAAGTATAAAAAAGCGGTGGCTGGAGTTCTTAAATAACAGTTGTGAGTTGTTAAAAATGTCTCGTTTAGTGTCATTTGATTTATTAATTTATTTTTTTTAAAGAATGTGTTTTTTTTTTAATTATAAGGACCAAATAATAAAGTTCTGTAAGAAGTATAAGACTTTTTGAATAAAACTTTATATGAGAAGAATTTTTTTGGTTAGGTTAGTGTGGGTTAGTTTAGCTCACATAAAAGCAAATAAACTCGCAGGCTTTATGACCCATTATCCTAACCTTTCGAAGAAAGATAGGTAGGATCTTGAAAATGAAATGAAAGTAACAGAAAAAAGATATGTCCTGAACTATCCGGAACCCCATAAAAATCGCTCAATCGAACATCTACTATACAGCTAAGCTTTTCAAAAAATCTTTGCCCCAGCCGAGCCGAGTATGAAGCTGGGATAACTCAGATTCAGCTGACCTTAATCTATTGCGAGATTTATTGGAGCGCATAACACATGCGTGTGAAATAGACTTAAAATAAATGTTAATGTTTGCGTATGTAGCATATAAAAAATAAAAACACAATTTAATTTTAGGTTTTGTAAGTAGAGAAAATAAAATCTCTTATTTTATTTGTAAAATAAAATATTTGAGCTCAGGCCTCGAGCTGGAATATTTTATTTTACAAATAATTTTGGAAAGGTCGAATAGAAAACAACTATAATCTCTTATTTTATTTTATTAGGATAAATATTACCTTTAAAAATGCACAAATGGTGTTTTGCGATATAGCACGAATTGTACGAAGGTACCAAGATGATTGATTTTATAAGTTAAAGAATAAAAAGAGAAGGTGGCGAACAATATCTAAGTACCGTTAACGGTTTTACTAGTTAAAATCTATGTAAACACTCCTTTCAACGATGTATAAAAAAAGGAGTTTCATAGATTTTAACCCAGAACTAACCCAAAAATGGCTAATCGACTCAAAAGCGGAAAAGTACAAAGAAAATATTAAATTGTACTTAAACAGTTAAAAACATCGAGCAAACGAATACGAAATCAGTACGAGCTCGATGACAGCGTGACCCAACTAAATTGGGCTCTACTGGATGCCTACCATTGTAGCTGCCCCGAGAAACCGAGGGGCAAGGAGAAGGATGCGGTTTGGTGGAACAATAATCTCTCTACACTCAGAACCGAAGTTCGCAGGCTCTGAAATGGGGCAAAGCGTAACGGCCAGTGGGAGCATTATAAAGCCAAACTGACTGAGTATAATAAAGAAATTAGGAAAGCTAAACGTATTAGCTTAAGAAACTTCTGCGAAAACATAGAATAGCTTCCAGAAACAGCAAGGATATACAAAGCCTTTGCGAAATGTGGGCCAGAAATGACGATGTCACTTAAGAAAGAGGACGGTAGTTACTCTAAGAACGGCCGAGACAGGGTGGAGCTGTTATTAAAAACACACTTTCCAGGAAGTGTGGCAGATGACAACGAGCGGTGGAGTAACGGACCAAGAAACCCTAGTCAGACAAGCAGGCAAATAGCAGCAGAAATTTGCTCTAGGGAAAGACTAGAATGGGCTTTAGGTACCTTTCAACCCTTTAAATCCCCTGGAACGGATGGTATTTTTCCAGCCCTCTTACAAAAGGGCTTGAAGGAACTATTACCATTCATGTTAAATATCGGGCGTAGCAGCTTGGCCTTGGGGTACATACCAAAGGCATGGATGAGGGCAAGAGTGGTGTTCATACTCAAAGTTGGGAAAAAGGACACCGCGCATCCAAAATCCTTCAGACTGATAAGCCTTACAACTTTTATGCTGAAAACACTTGAAAAAGCTGTAGACAACTATCTAAGATGTGGGATATTACAGCAGATGCCTTTGCATCCAAACCAACATGCGTTTAGAGCGGGCAGATCAACAGAGACCGCTCTCACTAGCCTAGTAAGAACTATTCTGAAATCAATAGATGAAAAGGAAATAGCCGTTTGTGCCTTCCTAGATATAGAAGGAGCCTTTGAAAACACTTCACACGAAGAGGAGTAAACCCAGTGACATCAAAATGGATGGTAGAAGTGCTCTACACGAGATCAGTAGAAACGACAGCAGAGGGGGAGACCATATCCGTCAGCACAACCAGAGGATGTCCACAGGGAGGAGTTCTTTCGCCCTTGATGTAGAGTCTGGTTGTTGACGAATTACTAATGAAACTGTCGGAAGCAGGAATAGAATGCCAAGGCTACGCGGACGACATAGTCTTAATAGCAAAATGCAAGTTCGAGGAAATCCTATGTGACATTGTACAAAGAGGGTTGAGGATTATATGTCAATGGTGCAGGGCAACAGAATTGAACATCAATCCCACGAAGACCACTATTGTACCATTTACCAGGAAAAGGAAACTTCCAAGATGGAGGCCAATTCAAATTTTGGGAGAAGTCATTGAACCAAAAGCAGAAGTGAATTATCTGGGGATAGTACTGGACAACAAGTTAACTTGGAAGGCACATATCGGCCACATCACTGAGAAAGCCAAGCGAGCTACAATGATTTGCAGAAGGGTAGCGGGTAAAACCTGGGGATGTAAACCCAGCATTTTACACTGGATGTACTCGATGATGGTCCGCCCAATAGTAACTTATGGAGCTATAGCGTGCGCCAAAAGAACAGATCTGAAGTCGACTCAAATGCAGCTAAGTAAAATTCAAAGATTAGCGTGCATTGAGATAACGGGTGCAATGAGGACGTGCCCAACGGCATCACTTGAAGCACTATTGGAACTAAGCCCACTACATATAGTCGTGCAGAGGAAAGCTTTGGCAACGGCAATCAGAATAAAGGGAGATAAACCTATAATGATTACTCCCTCCTAGATTGCCCCATGGACAAGGTTGAGAAGAAATATAATTTCAGGAAATACTTTATTACGGAACTTAGCAATAAGAGAGAATGGAACAGTTTAAGTACAGAATATTCTCTAAGAGAAGATACAATCAAATGGTACACAGATGGATCAAAAACCGAAAGTGGAACAGGGGCGCGAGTCTTCGGGCCTAGAAGCAAATACTTCGAGCCAATGGGAATACACACGAGCATTTTCCAAGCAGAGATTTATGCCATCGATAGATATGTACAAATCAACTTCAATAGGAGGTACAAAAGAAGGAATATAACCATATTATTAGACAGTCAAGCTGCTATTCGAGCACTAAGCTCCTATGAAGTAGACTCTAAGCTAGTATGGGACTGTCTACAGAAGCTAAATGAGCTAGGTAAACGCAACAAGGTTAGCCTTTGTTGGGTCCCGGGACACGTTGGGATTCAGGGTAATGAGCAAGCTGATGAACTTGCTAAAAGGGGAGCTTCCACAAAATAATAGGGCCGGAACCATTTTGTGGAATAGGAAAAGGAGTATGGGAAGGAGTACTCAGGGAACATGAAATTTGTGTTAGACGGGAATTTTTCTCGAGCCACTTGGGCTTAAGGCAATCCAAAATGTTGTTGTGTGGCTACAACAAGAAGAGATTTGGGTCGTGCATTGGATTGTCAAAGAACGGTCTGAGAATACTAACTGGGATTTTAACTGGTCACTGCAGGCTCAGGGAACATATGAGCAGGTTGGGAATTGTAGCAAACCCTATGTGCAGATTCTGTGATGAGGAAGCCGAATCACGAGAGCACATACTTAGGAACTGTGGAGCGCTAATGCACAAAAGGAAACAGCATCTGGGTTCCTTACTGATACTAGGTAGCGACATAAAATTACTAGAACCAACCAACATCCTCGAATTCCTGAAGGCTTCAGGGTTGGATAAGAGTTTATAGGGACGACCTATTAGCAGAGGGCAGTACAATAGATCACTTTGGTCGCAGTACCTCGAACACCTCTTTACACAATACAAATAAAACAGTTAAAAAGAATCATTTCGAATGTTGAGTCAGTGCGAAATCAGCTAACAGAATTCCTAAAACGCAAATGGTATCCTATGAGTTACTAACTTAAGCAATGTTTAATGTAAATTTAGTTTTTTTGTATTAAATTTCAAATGTACGAATTCTTTTTTTTATGTTTTTTTTTAATTTTTTTTTTAACTTTGTTAAAAGCAAAAATTACATTAAAAATTTCTTAGAAAAAGAAAATAATTCAACTTAGTTAATTTTTTTATATTTTTTTCATAGTGTGACAGTTTTAATTTTAGATGTACGGATACTATTTCTAGCTGGTATAATTATTCTACACAACATTTCATTGAATTATTTATGTAGTTTTTTTTTTTTTACTTTCGCTCCGCCATATTTCAAATTTAAAATATTTCTTAGCTTTGCAAGGCGATTGGATTGAAAAGGCTTATTTTCTTCGTTGATTTAAAATAGAAGTTCCCCAAAGAAATTTTTTGAAGTATTTGCTAGATTTTTATGACCAAAGATTTACTTACTTAATTCACTATCTGATAGTAGTAATACTACATACTAGCAAATCCCAGCCCTCGAAATTTGTTGGAATTTATTACTCTTTGGTACAACCATGCATATTTTTCTATATTCTTTTTGTATACATTCTTTGATCTCATATTGTAATGTAATTTTTCTTTATAACACGATATTATATTAGTTCTTAATAAATACTTGAATTAACAAAATTCGAGTGCAAAATTCCAGGAAATTTAATTTTTTCATTTAATAAATTATTTTCTAGGACCCTAAACACTTTATGTTGTCGCTATTGTCGTTATTGGTTTATTCTATGTCCAAAATTATTTTTCAATACAACACAGGGCTTTTTGCAAACACATCAACAAAATTAATGAACACACATAAAGTATTGTATAATTTTATGTATGTGTTAATAGCAACTTTCAATGGATTTTACTTAAAAAAAAAAATTAAGATTTAACAAGTAAGAAAATTATAGTCGGTCGAGACCGAAATAAACCAAATTTGAGTGGGATTTTTATTGTTTTTTTTTGGCTGCAGATATGAAAAAATTCATATCGGATGTTATATCTACATGGGGACTAGGCCCAAAAAAGGACCGATCCTGACCATGTTTGGTAAAGTCTCTTGTATTTTGCAAAAATATATACAAACAAAATTTGAGAAGAATCAGTGCAATATTTTTGTTTTTTGATAGATTTAAGTGAAGATCGGGAAGCAGCTCTATATGGAGCCTATGACTAAGAGCTGTCCCAGGTATCATTTTTAGACTACTCATTAATGGATGTAATAAACGCATACAAACCCAATTTGAGTACGATCTATACGACAATTTGGATCTTATGGCAATTTATGTCGCTTTCATAGGGGTCATTTGTATGGGGGCTAGTTCTGAACATGGACCGAATTTCACCAATTTCAATAGCGTTCGTCCTATGGCCAATGGAAGCTGACGTACCACATTTCATCAAAATATATTCATATTTGCGACCTGCAGTTTGATTACAAGGTTTACATGGACACACAGACGGACGAACGGACGGACGGACATCATTAAATCGAATCAGTTAGTGATTCTGATTCGATCGGTATAATTAAAGATGGGTCTAGGTCAAATATTTTTGTAGTTACAAATAGCAGCACAAAGTCATTATACCCAAACAACATAGTGGTATAGGGTATAAGAATCTGTAAAACTGGTGGACAGCTAGTAATACCTTTCAAATGAGGGATGTTTGGTCAAAATAGGATTAAAACTGACAAACATACATCGGTTACAAAAAATCTCCTTGCCTATTAATATTATAGATGAACCGATTGTTACACGTCTGATTCTGATAAAACTGCGATTACAGTTTTTATACCCTATACCCCTATGTGTCAGGGCATAATGAAATATAGTATATAAGCTTTTATAAGGCATAGGATAAATGCTATTAAAATTGGTGAAAATCGGTTCATGTTCAGACCTCTTCACTATACAAATGACCCCTATATGGTCGCCTTAAATTGCCACAATATCCAAATTATAATATAGGTTTCGGCTAAATTTTGTTTTTGTATGTTTATTACATCCATTTATCGGTAGTGCAAAAATAAACCTATATGACAATTCTTAGTCATAGCCCCCATATAAACTTGATTCCCGATCTTCTATCAAAAAAAACAAAAATGTTGCACAGATTTTTCTCAAACTTGGTTTGAATATATTTTTGCCAAAAATAAGTGACCTTACCAAATATGATTAGGATCGGTCCATTTTTCGTGGGAGTGAACCATAGAAATATAGCATCCTATATGAACTTTTTCATATCCGAAGGCAAAAAAGTAATAACGATGACAATCAAATTTGGTTTATGTTATTTTCTATATCTAATTAGTTGGTATAAACGCATGGTATAGCGTATCGTATGGTCGGTCTAGACCGGCTATAACTTTCTTACTTAATTTTATGTTCATTTAGTAGACTTTTGAGTTCCTTACAAGCCTTATTGAAGAGTTGCTTATCAATAGGATTTCCACTAAGCTGCCTGATTCTTCGAAGTCTCCATTTTTAAATTATGAATTCTCCTATTTCTATCGATATTTGAAAATTACTTTTTTGAACGACTAGATTTGTTGGTGCTGACAGAGAGGCAGCTTAATAGATACCCCTCTTAAAGTCTTCAACGGCCTCATCAAGATCGTTTCCACTTTTCAATCTTACATTTAAATTTATTTTTCGATCAAGATAGTTTTGAAATGACTGAATGAATGTCAGTACATTTAATTTTATTGTTGTTGTTGTTGTTGTTGTTGTTATTGTGACATTAAAAGGGGTACATTAGAATAGTTTACTAGTATTCGAATGAGTTCGAATTCGTACAGTACCGTAATCAGAGTGTGTTGGAAAATCGGAGTCTGAAAAAGCATGTCAATAATGTCCTTTCAAAGCTTAATCATTCAATATCCTTTAAAATGGTCAAAAATCGATTTAAAACCGCTTTTAGATGCTTAGCTTCAAAATTAATAATGTACAACTGGCAGATTCCAGCGCTCGAAATTCGAGTGCAATTTCTAGGCAGCTTTATTTTTCAACTTAGCCAATTCACAAACCATTATGATTTATTATTATTGTGAATGAAGATAACAAACTCATTAACAAACACATTAACAAATTTAATAAAACACACATACCATTTCTATAATTTTGTGTATGTGTTAGTAGCAACTTCAAATGCAATGTACTCAAAATAAAGGAAAAAAGTTAAAAATCTGTACATCTGCAAAACGTCCGAAAAGAAATACCTTTCAAATAATATACGTTTAGTCAAAATTGAGATAAAACGGTAGAACAAAACATCGGTCACAAGAAATCGCCTAGCCTATTAATATTATAGATAAAACATATTCAGATATAAAACTACTTAATTTATTTTCATCTCAGTTTTTAAAGTGAAATCTATCTTAGGGACGAATTTTTTCTAGTTCGATAGTTTTTTCATAAATACTTATTTACTTACTTTCAGCTTATCCCAGCATAGGCTATAATTTGAAGTGTGCAAAAAATATTTTCGCTGACATGTTTTTAGTGACATGTTTCCAATCAACACCCGCAATTATATCTTAAAATTTCTGCGTTTTATAAATGACTAAAATTATTACGCTTTAAACTGGATAAACAATTTATAACGCATTCTTTCCATTTTTTTCTTGAACTGTAATTTTTTTTGAACAAAAATCATTTTAGGGTTGTTTTAATTGAAGTTTTTATTCAACAAAATAAAAAAAAAAGGTCAGTCCGAAAACAATCTTCTAAACTCATGTTTAAAAATCTACCTCAAAAAAGGTAACTAAATTAAAATGAAATTCAATTTGCCTAAACCAAATATTTCAAAATTTGTTCTGCAATTGCAAAATCACTAAGGGGGCGGCTGATAGACGATACTAGCCCAACAACAACATGCAAACTCTGTCGAAGCCCAAGAAGGGGTGGTTAAATTCCTTAAAAATAATTCAAGTGTTTTGAAAATTTTCAAATTAAATTAAAACAAAATAACTCAAAGCTAAATAAATGGAAAAATATTTCACAAAAAAAAAAACATTATTATATGCCAACCGTAAAAATATGCACGTGTTTCTAAAGTTTCTTTGAAATATTAAAAAAAAAAAACGAAGAAATATTTTAAATTGTCAACGTGAGTTGACTTCTTAAATTTAAGGACCGTTAAAAAAAAATTAATTTAGTTTAAGTTTTCCTTAATTTAAATAAATTTTTCATGCTTTAAATTGTAAAATGTTTGCATTTGTACATCCTTTGTTGTTGCCACATGTTTACCTATACACTTTTATTCCATTTAACATTTAACACTTTCTATTGCAGTCCTCTCGAAGTCGTATTGAAAATGACAGAATAAACATACAAATAAATATTTACCTTGAATTAGTGTTGTTGTAGCTTCAGTTGCATTATAAACCAAATCAAGGGCCTTTATGTTTGTTAAAGAGAGCTTAAAACAAAAGTGTTTATATTGAAATTTGTTACTTGTACATGCAAACATTCAACATCCCATCACTGCTACACTTTATTTATTTGTAAAGGACATTTTGGTTGAAAATATTTGAATGATGGCAATTTTAAAAGTTACTGGACTGATAAGAATACATCATGTAATCAATAGGTACAAAATAAAAATGTATTTGTAAAATTTTTTTTGCCAAATTTGTAAAAGTGATTTGTGTAAAAAAAAATATTTTTGGATAAAATGTCGATATAAATAATTTCTTACGAAAAAATTTGTTGTGTGTTGTTGTTGTGTTTTAGTTCAGGAAAAAAACATTTGGGGCCAAAAAATAAAATATTTTTTTATACAGAGTGATCCAAATAAGACTGAAGGGTTAAAAATAACTGTATCTTTTTTAGCTATGCTGCTTTTTGCTCTTTTACAGCTTCAATTTTTATTTATTTTCATCAAAATTTTGCACAAATAAACAAACTAAAAAAATAACTCTCTAAAAAAAACTTAATTATATTAATAAACAAAAAAAAAACTCAATAAAAATTAAAGATAAAACATAAACCCTTCAGTCTTATTTGATTCAGCCTATATGAAGCCAAAATTAAAGCAACAATTTTTTTTAACTTGAAATATTCTATGGGGATTTGTGCGGCCTCTTCATATTTTAATTGATAACCAAGGCAATTTTGTTAAGACTTTCGCGTAAAAATGCTTTTTATTGCAAATTTTGATAATGAAACCATTTTTTTTTTGTACCCGTTATAGGACATCCGTTTTGAGTGAATATCAAATATATTTTTGTATTTCACCAAGAATCCAATTTACCCTCGATTAGATTTTAACTGTATCTTGATTATAATTTAAATCTGCCTTTTAATACAAGGCACTTTTAAGGAAAATGTAGTTTTTAAGAAAAAGTAATTTTTTAAGAAAAGACAATTTTCTAGGAAGATTTACTTTTTTAAGAAATTCTACTTTTTTTAAGAAAATTTACTTTTTTAAGAAAATTAACTTTTTTGAGAAAAGGTACTTTTAATAGAAGTAAATATCTTAAGAAAACTTACTTTTTTTAAGAACAGGTATTTTTTAAAAGGCATTATTTTATAAAATGGTATTTTTTAAGAAACTTAAAAAAAAATCTGCTTTTTTAAAAATGGTACTTTTTTATGTAACGGTACTTTTTTAGGAAATATTACGTCTTTAAGAAAAAGTGCTTTTTCAGAAAAGGTACTTTTTTCCAGAAAATTTACTTTTTTCAGAAAAGGTAATTTTTAAGAAAATGTACTTTTTAAGAAAAGGTACTTTTTAAGAAAAGGTACTTATTAAGGAAAGCAACTTTTCTAAACAAGGTTATTTAAAAAAAAATGGCACCTTTTAAATATAATTTACTTCTTTCAGAAAATTTACTTTTTTAAGAAAAGGTACCATACAACAAAATGTACTTCTTCAAAAGGGACCTCTAAAAAATGTGTTCTTTAAGAAGAAATTATTTTGTAAATAAAAAGTTACTAAATTAGGTTCAGCTATTCTAAATCTAAATTAATAAAAATAATTACCTTTTTTAAGGAAATGTAGATTTTAAGAAATTACATTGTTAAGAAAATGTACATTTAAAGAGTTTTTCAATAAGAGCGCTACAAAAGTTTTTTAAAATAAAACAAAAACGGTTTCGGATATTAATGAAATTCTTTATTCCTGTGAAAGTACGTTCGATGCCATTGTGTACGGAAATCGACCTCTTTTGCATGGCCACCACGGGCACGCCTGCAGAAGTCCAGACACTGAACCCAATTTTCGACGGTTTTCAAGCATAAATCGGCCGATACTGTTGCAATTTCAAGTTCGATATTCGTACGAAGTTCATCACTCGTCGCTGGCTTGTTGACATAGACCATGGACTTGACGTAGCCCCACAGGAAATAGTCCAACGGCGTCAAATTGCACGACCGAGGCGGCCAATCGACTGGACCATTTCGTGAGATAACACGTTCTCCAAACTTGGTTTCCAATAAATTGATTGTGATATTCGCTGTGTGGCTTGTGGCGCCGTCCTGTTGGAACCACATGTCCTCCAAGTCCATATCAGCCAATTGGGGCCAAAAATATTCGGTTATCATTGAACGGTAGTGATTCCCATTCACAGTAACGTGCCGGTCTTGATCATCACGGAAGAAGTACGGCCCAATGATGCCGCCGGCCCATAAACCGCACCAAACCGTAATTTTTTCGGGATGCAATGATGACTAATGGAGTACGTGTGGATTGCTGTCTGACCAATAACGCATATTTTGTTTATTGACGAAGCCATTCAGCCAGAAATGAGCCTCATCGCTGAAGATGATTTTTCGATGAAAATCCGAATCATTTTCAAGTTGTTGCTCAGCCCAATTAACAAACATACGACGCTTCTCGTGGTCAAGCAGCTTCAGTTCTTGCGTCAATTTGATCTTGTAAGGATGTAGGCCAAGATCTTTTCGCAAAATTCGCCACAACGACGTCAATGAGATGCACAATGCTTGAGAACGACGTGTGAGAGACACATTTGGGCTTTCTTCAACTGAAGCCTCAGCGGCAGCAATATTCTCAACACTACGCGCACTTCTTTGTCTCACTGGCACGGGAACATTTTGTACTGTGCCTGTGGATTCAAATTTTTCCACTAGACGCTCAATTGTTGATCTGCTAGGACGATTATGACGACCACAAATTGGACGTAGCGCTCTTAACGTTGAGGCCAATGACTCCGAATTTCGGTAGTAAATTTTAATAATTTCGACTCGTTGTTGGCTCGTTTATCTTTCCATTATGAAATGGCAAACCTTACTGAAGAGAAATGTCAAAAGAGCGGCAAGAAATATGGCGTCGTTTGCTCTCCCTATCTTCCTACTTTTGTAGCGTCCCTGTTGAAAAACCCTTTATAGTTTTTTAAGAAAAGGTACCATTTTGAAGAAAAGGTAATTTATATTTTAGCAAAATGAACTTTTTGACCAAAAGGTACTGGGTAAGGAAAACGTACTTTTAAAAAAGTGAACTTTTTAAGAAAAGATGATTTTTTTCCAAAAAGGTACTTTTTAGTACTATTAGTACTTTTTTTAAAAACATTTACTTTTTCAGTAAATATACTTTTTTAATAAAAGGCACTTTTTTCAGAAAGCGAACTTTTGGAAAAAGTACATTTTAAGAAAAGGTTTTTTGAAGAGAAGTTACTTTTTTAAGATGAAGTAAAATTTTCTGCAAAAGCTGCTTTTTGATGAAAGATACTTTCTCAGAAAAGGTACTTTTTAGGAAAATGTACTTTTTTAAGAAAATATAAATTTTTCTGCAAATAGCTGCTTACTAATAAAAGGTACTGTTTAATAAAAGATACTTTTTAACAATAGGTATTTTTTAATAAAACGTACTTTTTCTTCAAAATTTAACTTTTTAAGTGAATATACTTTTTAGAGAAAATTTACCTTTTTAATAAAAGGAACTTTTTCTTCAGAAAGGTAAATTTTTTGGAAAAGTTGCGTCTTAAGAAAAAGTTATTTAGAGAAGCTACGTTTGAAGAAAACTATTTAAAAAAAAAAATACTTTTTTAAGAATTTACATTGTTAGGATAGATATTTTTTAAAAAATTTGTCTAAATTGGATGATATTGATGTGCACGACATGTGTTTGCAACCAACAAAAAAGTTTATCACATATGGCAACTCTAACGAAACTGAGAATAGTGGAAATAAGAAGTATAAATGCAAAAATATAAAAAAAAAATCAAAAATAACGATTGTTTGCTTGGACAGAGTTGTATCTTCTAAAATTAATATGAAGTAAAAGTTGTATGGTGTGAAAACTGATTCTGAATCACACTGCCCGTAGGCCTGACTTTAGGTGAGTATTTTAAAGCGCTGACCAAAAAGTGCAAGTATGAGTGTATGTGAAGGTTCATGGTTCAAACCTCACGGCCGCCCTAAGTAGAGAAATTTCATATAGAAAGAGTCTATTCAATTATAACATAACAATTATCACAATGTTCAATAAATCGTTGATGAAGGCTGAAATGCCAGAAACCGGTCCGATTAAGAATACAGTGTAGTTATGAATTTTTGAAATATGCTCCTATGCTATCTTCTTCTCCACCACACACCATTGAAAAAAAGTTTAACGTAATATAAAATGAAGTGAAAATCCATATTATTTAAATTTTTGTTCAAAAACATTAGTATTTTACAACGTTAAATTAATGATAATTTTGTGCTCTTTAATATTTTCTTACGTTTTTTTTTTGTCTTTTATGTTGGTACACCTTATTTGACCTTACAAATAAAGAGGAGATCAAAAATTGCATAGCAAAAAAAGTTTGCACACGTACGATGTTGTTCTGGTAAAAGTTCCGTTAGAAGTAATTAAAAAAAATTTTTATTTTCTAGTGAAAGTTAGTCGCAAAATTATTTTCTGTTAGTATTGATGTCAATTAAATTTATTAAATGAATAAAAATTACAGACACCCAAACTTCAAAGGAGTTAAAAGAAGTAATAATAAAACTTTGGGATGAAGAAAAATCTGTTCGGAAAATCCGAAGAAGAATTTTGAATAAGCCACGCTCTATCGGTCATTACGTTATAAAAACTTACGAAAAAACTAATTCTTTTGAAAGAACAACTGGAAGTGGTCGCCCAAAGTAGATTGAACCCTCCCAAACCGAAAGAAAGATGATAAATTATGTTAGAAAAAATCCCAAAGTATCAGCCGTATTTATTTCAAATGAGTTTAAAATGATGAACTAATTGATGTTACACCACAAAAAGTAAGAAAGTTTCTGCATTCTAAAAATTTACATGGGTTAACACCACGCAAAAAGCCACTTTTAAGCAAAGTTAACATTAAAAAACAAGTAAGATAATTATAGTCGGTCGGGACCGACTATATGATACCCTATACCATGCGTTTAGAGACCCTATCTAAAAAAAAATCTGCTTTTTTAAAAATGGTACTTTTTTATGTAACGGTACTTTTTTAGGAAATATTCGTCTTTAAGAAAAAGTGCTTTTTCAGAAAAGGTACTTTTTTCCAGAAAATTTACTTTTTTCAGAAAAGGTAATTTTTAAGAAAATGTACTTTTTAAGAAAAGGTACTTTTTAAGAAAAGGTACTTATTAAGGAAAGCAACTTTTCTAAACAAGGTTATTTAAAAAAAAATGGCACCTTTTAAATATAATTTACTTCTTTCAGAAAATTTACTTTTTTAAGAAAAGGTACCATACAACAAAATGTACTTCTTCAAAAGGGACCTCTAAAAAATGTGTTCTTTAAGAAGAAATTATTTTGTAAATAAAAAGTTACTAAATTAGGTTCAGCTATTCTAAATCTAAATTAATAAAAATAATTACCTTTTTTAAGGAAATGTAGATTTTAAGAAATTACATTGTTAAGAAAATGTACATTTAAAGAGTTTTTCAATAAGAGCGCTACAAAAGTTTTTTAAAATAAAACAAAAACGGTTTCGGATATTAATGAAATTCTTTATTCCTGTGAAAGTACGTTCGATGCCATTGTGTACGGAAATCGACCTCTTTTGCATGGCCACCACGGGCACGCCTGCAGAAGTCCAGACACTGAACCCAATTTTCGACGGTTTTCAAGCATAAATCGGCCGATACTGTTGCAATTTCAAGTTCGATATTCGTACGAAGTTCATCACTCGTCGCTGGCTTGTTGACATAGACCATGGACTTGACGTAGCCCCACAGGAAATAGTCCAACGGCGTCAAATTGCACGACCGAGGCGGCCAATCGACTGGACCATTTCGTGAGATAATACGTTCTCCAAACTTGGTTTCCAATAAATTGATTGTGATATTCGCTGTGTGGCTTGTGGCGCCGTCCTGTTGGAACCACATGTCCTCCAAGTCCATATCAGCCAATTGGGGCCAAAAATATTCGGTTATCATTGAACGGTAGTGATTCCCATTCACAGTAACGTGCCGGTCTTGATCATCACGGAAGAAGTACGGCCCAATGATGCCGCCGGCCCATAAACCGCACCAAACCGTAATTTTTTCGGGATGCAATGATGACTAATGGAGTACGTGTGGATTGCTGTCTGACCAATAACGCATATTTTGTTTATTGACGAAGCCATTCAGCCAGAAATGAGCCTCATCGCTGAAGATGATTTTTCGATGAAAATCCGAATCATTTTCAAGTTGTTGCTCAGCCCAATTAACATAACATAAATTTTAATAATTTCGACTCGTTGTTGGCTCGTTTATCTTTCCATTATGAAATGGCAAACCTTACTGAAGAGAAATGTCAAAAGAGCGGCAAGAAATATGGCGTCGTTTGCTCTCCCTATCTTCCTACTTTTGTAGCGTCCCTGTTGAAAAACCCTTTATAGTTTTTTAAGAAAAGGTACCATTTTGAAGAAAAGGTAATTTATATTTTAGCAAAATGAACTTTTTGACCAAAAGGTACTGGGTAAGGAAAACGTACTTTTAAAAAAGTGAACTTTTTAAGAAAAGATGATTTTTTTCCAAAAAGGTACTTTTTAGTACTATTAGTACTTTTTTTAAAAACATTTACTTTTTCAGTAAATATACTTTTTTAATAAAAGGCACTTTTTTCAGAAAGCGAACTTTTGGAAAAAGTACATTTTAAGAAAAGGTTTTTTGAAGAGAAGTTACTTTTTTAAGATGAAGTAAAATTTTCTGCAAAAGCTGCTTTTTGATGAAAGATACTTTCTCAGAAAAGGTACTTTTTAGGAAAATGTACTTTTTTAAGAAAATATAAATTTTTCTGCAAATAGCTGCTTACTAATAAAAGGTACTGTTTAATAAAAGATACTTTTTAACAATAGGTATTTTTTAATAAAACGTACTTTTTCTTCAAAATTTAACTTTTTAAGTGAATATACTTTTTAGAGAAAATTTACCTTTTTAATAAAAGGAACTTTTTCTTCAGAAAGGTAAATTTTTTGGAAAAGTTGCGTCTTAAGAAAAAGTTATTTAGAGAAGCTACGTTTGAAGAAAACTATTTAAAAAAAAAAATACTTTTTTAAGAATTTACATTGTTAGGATAGATATTTTTTAAAAAATTTGTCTAAATTGGATGATATTGATGTGCACGACATGTGTTTGCAACCAACAAAAAAGTTTATCACATATGGCAACTCTAACGAAACTGAGAATAGTGGAAATAAGAAGTATAAATGCAAAAATATAAAAAAAAAATCAAAAATAACGATTGTTTGCTTGGACAGAGTTGTATCTTCTAAAATTAATATGAAGTAAAAGTTGTATGGTGTGAAAACTGATTCTGAATCACACTGCCCGTAGGCCTGACTTTAGGTGAGTATTTTAAAGCGCTGACCAAAAAGTGCAAGTATGAGTGTATGTGAAGGTTCATGGTTCAAACCTCACGGCCGCCCTAAGTAGAGAAATTTCATATAGAAAGAGTCTATTCAATTATAACATAACAATTATCACAATGTTCAATAAATCGTTGATGAAGGCTGAAATGCCAGAAACCGGTCCGATTAAGAATACAGTGTAGTTATGAATTTTTGAAATATGCTCCTATGCTATCTTCTTCTCCACCACACACCATTGAAAAAAAGTTTAACGTAATATAAAATGAAGTGAAAATCCATATTATTTAAATTTTTGTTCAAAAACATTAGTATTTTACAACGTTAAATTAATGATAATTTTGTGCTCTTTAATATTTTCTTACGTTTTTTTTTTGTCTTTTATGTTGGTACACCTTATTTGACCTTACAAATAAAGAGGAGATCAAAAATTGCATAGCAAAAAAAGTTTGCACACGTACGATGTTGTTCTGGTAAAAGTTCCGTTAGAAGTAATTAAAAAAAATTTTTATTTTCTAGTGAAAGTTAGTCGCAAAATTATTTTCTGTTAGTATTGATGTCAATTAAATTTATTAAATGAATAAAAATTACAGACACCCAAACTTCAAAGGAGTTAAAAGAAGTAATAATAAAACTTTGGGATGAAGAAAAATCTGTTCGGAAAATCCGAAGAAGAATTTTGAATAAGCCACGCTCTATCGGTCATTACGTTATAAAAACTTACGAAAAAACTAATTCTTTTGAAAGAACAACTGGAAGTGGTCGCCCAAAGTAGATTGAACCCTCCCAAACCGAAAGAAAGATGATAAATTATGTTAGAAAAAATCCCAAAGTATCAGCCGTATTTATTTCAAATGAGTTTAAAATGATGAACTAATTGATGTTACACCACAAAAAGTAAGAAAGTTTCTGCATTCTAAAAATTTACATGGGTTAACACCACGCAAAAAGCCACTTTTAAGCAAAGTTAACATTAAAAAACAAGTAAGATAATTATAGTCGGTCGGGACCGACTATATGATACCCTATACCATGCGTTTAGAGACCCTATCTAAAAAAAAATCTGCTTTTTTAAAAATGGTACTTTTTTATGTAACGGTACTTTTTTAGGAAATATTCGTCTTTAAGAAAAAGTGCTTTTTCAGAAAAGGTACTTTTTTCCAGAAAATTTACTTTTTTCAGAAAAGGTAATTTTTAAGAAAATGTACTTTTTAAGAAAAGGTACTTTTTAAGAAAAGGTACTTATTAAGGAAAGCAACTTTTCTAAACAAGGTTATTTAAAAAAAAATGGCACCTTTTAAATATAATTTACTTCTTTCAGAAAATTTACTTTTTTAAGAAAAGGTACCATACAACAAAATGTACTTCTTCAAAAGGGACCTCTAAAAAATGTGTTCTTTAAGAAGAAATTATTTTGTAAATAAAAAGTTACTAAATTAGGTTCAGCTATTCTAAATCTAAATTAATAAAAATAATTACCTTTTTTAAGGAAATGTAGATTTTAAGAAATTACATTGTTAAGAAAATGTACATTTAAAGAGTTTTTCAATAAGAGCGCTACAAAAGTTTTTTAAAATAAAACAAAAACGGTTTCGGATATTAATGAAATTCTTTATTCCTGTGAAAGTACGTTCGATGCCATTGTGTACGGAAATCGACCTCTTTTGCATGGCCACCACGGGCACGCCTGCAGAAGTCCAGACACTGAACCCAATTTTCGACGGTTTTCAAGCATAAATCGGCCGATACTGTTGCAATTTCAAGTTCGATATTCGTACGAAGTTCATCACTCGTCGCTGGCTTGTTGACATAGACCATGGACTTGACGTAGCCCCACAGGAAATAGTCCAACGGCGTCAAATTGCACGACCGAGGCGGCCAATCGACTGGACCATTTCGTGAGATAATACGTTCTCCAAACTTGGTTTCCAATAAATTGATTGTGATATTCGCTGTGTGGCTTGTGGCGCCGTCCTGTTGGAACCACATGTCCTCCAAGTCCATATCAGCCAATTGGGGCCAAAAATATTCGGTTATCATTGAACGGTAGTGATTCCCATTCACAGTAACGTGCCGGTCTTGATCATCACGGAAGAAGTACGGCCCAATGATGCCGCCGGCCCATAAACCGCACCAAACCGTAATTTTTTCGGGATGCAATGATGACTAATGGAGTACGTGTGGATTGCTGTCTGACCAATAACGCATATTTTGTTTATTGACGAAGCCATTCAGCCAGAAATGAGCCTCATCGCTGAAGATGATTTTTCGATGAAAATCCGAATCATTTTCAAGTTGTTGCTCAGCCCAATTAACATAACATAAATTTTAATAATTTCGACTCGTTGTTGGCTCGTTTATCTTTCCATTATGAAATGGCAAACCTTACTGAAGAGAAATGTCAAAAGAGCGGCAAGAAATATGGCGTCGTTTGCTCTCCCTATCTTCCTACTTTTGTAGCGTCCCTGTTGAAAAACCCTTTATAGTTTTTTAAGAAAAGGTACCATTTTGAAGAAAAGGTAATTTATATTTTAGCAAAATGAACTTTTTGACCAAAAGGTACTGGGTAAGGAAAACGTACTTTTAAAAAAGTGAACTTTTTAAGAAAAGATGATTTTTTTCCAAAAAGGTACTTTTTAGTACTATTAGTACTTTTTTTAAAAACATTTACTTTTTCAGTAAATATACTTTTTTAATAAAAGGCACTTTTTTCAGAAAGCGAACTTTTGGAAAAAGTACATTTTAAGAAAAGGTTTTTTGAAGAGAAGTTACTTTTTTAAGATGAAGTAAAATTTTCTGCAAAAGCTGCTTTTTGATGAAAGATACTTTCTCAGAAAAGGTACTTTTTAGGAAAATGTACTTTTTTAAGAAAATATAAATTTTTCTGCAAATAGCTGCTTACTAATAAAAGGTACTGTTTAATAAAAGATACTTTTTAACAATAGGTATTTTTTAATAAAACGTACTTTTTCTTCAAAATTTAACTTTTTAAGTGAATATACTTTTTAGAGAAAATTTACCTTTTTAATAAAAGGAACTTTTTCTTCAGAAAGGTAAATTTTTTGGAAAAGTTGCGTCTTAAGAAAAAGTTATTTAGAGAAGCTACGTTTGAAGAAAACTATTTAAAAAAAAAAATACTTTTTTAAGAATTTACATTGTTAGGATAGATATTTTTTAAAAAATTTGTCTAAATTGGATGATATTGATGTGCACGACATGTGTTTGCAACCAACAAAAAAGTTTATCACATATGGCAACTCTAACGAAACTGAGAATAGTGGAAATAAGAAGTATAAATGCAAAAATATAAAAAAAAAATCAAAAATAACGATTGTTTGCTTGGACAGAGTTGTATCTTCTAAAATTAATATGAAGTAAAAGTTGTATGGTGTGAAAACTGATTCTGAATCACACTGCCCGTAGGCCTGACTTTAGGTGAGTATTTTAAAGCGCTGACCAAAAAGTGCAAGTATGAGTGTATGTGAAGGTTCATGGTTCAAACCTCACGGCCGCCCTAAGTAGAGAAATTTCATATAGAAAGAGTCTATTCAATTATAACATAACAATTATCACAATGTTCAATAAATCGTTGATGAAGGCTGAAATGCCAGAAACCGGTCCGATTAAGAATACAGTGTAGTTATGAATTTTTGAAATATGCTCCTATGCTATCTTCTTCTCCACCACACACCATTGAAAAAAAGTTTAACGTAATATAAAATGAAGTGAAAATCCATATTATTTAAATTTTTGTTCAAAAACATTAGTATTTTACAACGTTAAATTAATGATAATTTTGTGCTCTTTAATATTTTCTTACGTTTTTTTTTTGTCTTTTATGTTGGTACACCTTATTTGACCTTACAAATAAAGAGGAGATCAAAAATTGCATAGCAAAAAAAGTTTGCACACGTACGATGTTGTTCTGGTAAAAGTTCCGTTAGAAGTAATTAAAAAAAATTTTTATTTTCTAGTGAAAGTTAGTCGCAAAATTATTTTCTGTTAGTATTGATGTCAATTAAATTTATTAAATGAATAAAAATTACAGACACCCAAACTTCAAAGGAGTTAAAAGAAGTAATAATAAAACTTTGGGATGAAGAAAAATCTGTTCGGAAAATCCGAAGAAGAATTTTGAATAAGCCACGCTCTATCGGTCATTACGTTATAAAAACTTACGAAAAAACTAATTCTTTTGAAAGAACAACTGGAAGTGGTCGCCCAAAGTAGATTGAACCCTCCCAAACCGAAAGAAAGATGATAAATTATGTTAGAAAAAATCCCAAAGTATCAGCCGTATTTATTTCAAATGAGTTTAAAATGATGAACTAATTGATGTTACACCACAAAAAGTAAGAAAGTTTCTGCATTCTAAAAATTTACATGGGTTAACACCACGCAAAAAGCCACTTTTAAGCAAAGTTAACATTAAAAAACAAGTAAGATAATTATAGTCGGTCGGGACCGACTATATGATACCCTATACCATGCGTTTAGAGACCCTATCTCTTCGGTCTCAATAAGTGGATATAGAAAATAAGCATAAACCAAATTTGAGTGGGATTTTTATTAATTTTTTGGCTGCAGATATGAAAAAGTTCATATCGGATGCTATATCTATAAAGGGACTAGGTCCAAAAATGGACCGATCCTGATCATGTTTGGTAAAGTTGTGATAGCGATATATTATATACATTAGAATGACATTTTCCTCTATAATTATCTTCTGTATAACTTAGGACATTTATACTTTACCAAAATTCCAAATTAAAAAAATAAAATTCAATCAAGTTAGCATTTGTTTGACTTTGGACATTTTGCTTTTGGGTGAGAAAATTTTTATTAGAAAAATTTATTAGTTGGAGAAATTTGATAAGAAGCGGAAACAAGCGGAAGAAATATTATTTGAAAATTCGCAAAAGAATAATTTTGTTTTTTTTGATTCGATAATAAATTTTTTTGGTAAGACTTTTTTTTTATGAAGTAAATTATTTTTTTTTGTTAATCAAGGAATAATTTCATTTATAGGAAAATTATTTTTGGGGATGGTTGTTCCAGAGGCCAAAATTATAAAAATTGTGAACTAATTGCAAATTAATTGTTAAAAGAAGGATATCACGCCAAGTTATTCCCTCCGTTTCATGATTTCAAATTATTTGCTTCATAAGTAACAGAGCAGGATATATTTGTTTGTTTTTGTTTTATTACTACAAAAAAAATTGGAAAAGGTGAAGAAAAAAATCACACTTCTGAAATATAAATAAAAGACACACTGCTGTGTTAAGTGCCCATTTTAGAGTGACCAGTAGTGCTTTTGTGAATAACGTTGTCTTTTTGAAAAACTTATAGAGAAAGAAAGAGAATTTAAAAATTTTAATACAAAAAAAAAAAAAATAAAAGAAAGAGAAAAAAAAAGAAAAGAAATAGTGTTAATCAATTTAATTTATTTAATTATCATAATTTTCAATAATTTTCAAAATAATTATACTTCATATTTAAAATTTAAAAGAAAAGTCTAAAGGACAAGAAAATTCTCAATAATTTATTTTATTGGTTTTTAATATAAATAATTTTGCTTTAATTTTAAATTTATAAATAATAGTGTTAAAGATCATTAATATAATTTTTAAGAATTTTTGTTTGTGTTAATATACATATATAGCTTTAATGTAAAATCATTTTTTTTTTTTTTTTAAATGGTCACCTAAATATTCTTTTTTTTTTTTCTCTACATTTTTTTCTCATGCAACACTTACTCATAAACTCAAAAATCTCTAAATATTAAACTCTCAATTTCACATATTCACATTCACATACATAAAATACATGACATTCATTCAAATTTACATTAGTTCTAAATAATTTATACATATTTAAACACACTTACACAAACATATTCAATTCAAACAAATTATACTCTCTCTCATAACTGGAGACTTTTAGTCTAACTCAAAAGATTGTAATACAGCTATACATCTACGTCGATTCCAAGCGCTTGAAGACATCGATGGAAATAAAAATGTAAGTGTGTTTGAAATTTTCTCTTCATTTACAATCAAGTCTCTTTTACATTTTTTTTTTTTTTTTTTTTTTTACAATAAATTAATATGAAAACATGAATATCTAATAGATACTCAATTCAATAATTCAATCCTTTATTGTGGTATCAAATATTATGTAGAGTTACCCAATATTTGGATAATATTTTTTTTTCGGGTAATATAAATTGATTTTGATATTCATGTTTTAACAACATACTATAAATTTCCTCTTCAAAATTCTTTTTTTTTTGTGATTTTTTTTATTTTTATTGTTAACTTAACTTCATGAATTTTATTAATGATTTACAAAAATCTGTTTTTTTTTTTTATCAATAATTTATTCATACGTTCAATAATATAATAATTTCTATTAAATATTTATTTTCATTAAATTACCATAATATCACTATGTTAAATACAAATAAATTTAATGGTTGTAATTCTTAAAATGGAATTTTAAATCAAAATTCTGAAGCTTTATTACGAAAAGTGAAGTCGTAGGTATGTAGGTAATTTTATATATATATATTTTTTTTTTGGGCTGTCTACTAAATACCTATAGTCAGCATGGTGGGAGGGTAAAGATATGGAAAGAATACCATCTTTAGATTTCCGTTCAATCAACAACAATTCTAATTCTTCTTGGAAAGTATCCCTATTATATTTGTTATATTTATTTTTTTTTTGCTACCTAAGTAAAATTTTTGAAACGATTCCAAATCTACATTCGAAATGGGTAAGAACACACCCCAGCCCTGAGCACGGTCGGTATTATAGGTAGCCCCTGCCCTATTCGAGGTAGACCTAAGCGGTTAGGATCGTTACAGAATTTTTGGCGCCCAACGTGGGGCATCAGTTAGCGTAACTTTTAAAATTTTTTTTTTTATCTAGTGACTGATGCCCAATAGAATCTATATTTTGTGTGTGTGTAGTGATACTTTCCCTCTTCTAAACTTTATTTTTTTTTTCTTCAACATTAGATGCATATGTTATTCAGATTTGAGATTTGATATTGTAATAACTTCTTTACAGCAACCTTTCTGATATATTTGTTTCTATTGTTAAACTACTATCAGGGTTTGGGTTCGAACTCGAGATTATTTTTTTTTTTGTTACTTGTTACTTATGGTACAATACTCGTTCGACTCTTATCCTAGCTAATTTTCAACCTTCTCTAAATATTTTTGATATCTTATAATTTTCTTCATCTTAAAAATTTTGTTTTGGTCGGATTTATTTCTGTTTTATATATGGATATATTGCAATTTGAGTTGTTATCGAGTTCTCTCCTATATAAATGTTATAAGTCTTTAACTTTAATTTTTCTCACTTTTGATAGCGGATTTATTTCATTCCGATTTATATTGGAAGATTTCCGCCAAATATGAGAAGTTCTATATCTTAAATTTTCTTATGTTGTTGATTGATTAAATTTTAATTTTTATTTTTGGTTTGACTTTAGAATAAATTTTTTTTTTGTGTTGATATAAAATATTTAAAATTTTTTTTTTTGATTCGTATTCCATACTGAATGACTTCACTGAGTAGTAATAAAAATTACATTGTATTGAAATAATTTAAAAACTCATAGACATTAGATTTTTGTATATATAAACATAATTAATTAAAATATATAGTTTTAAGTGTTGCTCTAAAATGCCGTTAGTAAGAAGTTGTGAAGATTTACCATCCTTTGTTGATAATGAAACAGGGAATTCGACTTTTGTTGAGGAACAAGGTGCGGGTGATCAAATTAGGTCATATGAAGTTGGTAGGCCAAGAACGCGTTTACAAGCACGAAGGGAAGTTATTAATCAGAGTAGTTTGGTTGATACTAGACTTAAAGATTTTGTTACCGCGTCTTTGAGGGAATTTAGGGATGAAGTAAGCAATATGATATCGAGCGGGTTACGTAATTTGGACATAACAAATAGCGGACCGGTCGATCATAATGCACAGAACATACGAGTAGACCGCGATGATGTTATACGTAGTGGACAATATGAACGAACTGAACGTATTCCTGATACGCGAAGTAGTTGTAATATACGATTAAATCCTAACACACATAATTCTAATGCAGTACTAGATAATTATGAGCATAATTCAGAAAAAATTCTTAATATAATTCGAAATTGGAGAATTCGTTATACAGGCGATATTTCGGACATTTCAGTTGATGAGTTTATTTATAGGATTAACACGTTGACTTGTGCAAATCTGAATGAAAAGTTCGACTTGTTATGCAAACACGCTCATATTTTATTTGATGGAAAAGCACTACAATGGTATTGGCGTTACCATCGATCTTGTGAGGACATGAACTGGTTTAGTTTGACCGATGCACTGAAAATACAATTTAAAGAATACTGTACAGACTTTGATATTAAAGATGATATAAGAAGAAGAAAACAGAAAAATAATGAAAATTTTGACGAATTTTATGACGCAATTTTGGTTTTATGTGACAAATTACGAAAACCATTATCTGATCAGGAACTTACTGAGACCATATTGCGAAATCTTAAGCCAGAGATCAGACATGAACTTTTACATGTAAGTTTGAATAGCGTATCTCAATTAAGAAGAGAAGTACGCAAGCATGAAAAATTTGTTAAAGACATGTCTACAAATAATTATGTAAAATGTAATGGTCATAAAGGAAAAATTTCTGAGTTGGATACTGACATTTTACCAATAGGGGTATTAGGAACAGATGACTCAGAAATTTGTTTTATAAGTAAAACGGGAAAATGTTGGAACTGTGACAGAATTGGACATAACTATCTAGATTGCTTAGAACCAAGGACCATATTTTGTTATGGTTGTGGTTTAAAGAACACGTATAGACCACAGTGTTCCAAATGTAAACAAAAACAGGGAAACTTGTTGAAGGATGTTCGGACATTGAGGGACGGACATCCGAAACATTAAATGTAGCAAATAGTGCATGTAAATTTAATTATAAACCTGATGTGACAAATCTAGAAACTAATAAGATAAAAATTCACCCTTTACAAAGACCATACCACATTAGATTTTCTGAATATAACCAGATAAGAAATAGAATTTTTAAAACAGGGGGAGAAAATAAACGCTCCAGATCATCTAGGAGAATTTGTGAATTCTATAAAAGTAGAAAATTATACAGAAAATGTATAATATCATCAATAATTAGTAGGAAAGGTGATGTGAGACCATATGTTAAATTGACAATAGGAGAACATACCCATTTTGCTTTATTGGACAGTGGAGCAAACGCCAGCGTAATTGGAGGTGAGTTAAGTCAAAGCTTTATTATGAACAAAAAGTTTATGCGATGTGTAGGTAATGTTAAAACTGCAGACGGGCAAAAACAGAACGTTGTTGGGATAGTAAATTTAGAGATTAATTATAACGATCAGACTAAGTTAATTAAATTTTTGGTTATACCTTCAATTACACAAAACATAATTTGTGGCATTGATTTTTGGGAAAAATTTGGGATAAAAATTTTTACAGGGGATTTTATAGACGAAATTACATTAGACGTTGATTCAAACAAAATACCACTTACAGCGACACAGACACAAAAGTTAGACATTGTAATAGAATCTTTTCCAAATTCAGAAAGAGATGGTTTAGGTTGTACATCACTGCTAGAACATAATATCGATACATGTGATGCTATACCAATAAAACAAAGATACTATCCGATTTCTCCAGCGAGAGAAAAAGTTTTATGTGGGGAAATTGACCGAATGCTTCAATTAGGTGTTATTGAAGAGTCTCCTGGTTCACCATGGTCTTCACCTGGTGTTTTGATTGTTAAACCAGGCAAAGTACGTTTTTGCATTGATAGTAGAAAATTGAACTCAGTGACTATAAAGGACGCTTATCCGATACCAAATATAGATGGACTAATTTCGAGGCTTCCTCCAATTTATTTTATTTCTAAAGTGGATTTGAAAGATGCATTTTGGCAAATTAAATTGGACGACGCCTCCAGACTGAAGACTGCATTTACAATCCCTAACCGGCCATTATACCAATTTACAAGAATGCCGTTTGGATTATGTAATGCACCCCAAACAATGTGTCGACTGATGGACATCGTCATTCCGTATGAGTTGAAATCTAATGTTTTTGTTTACTTAGATGATTTATTAATTATCTCAAAAGACTTTGACGAACATATTATACATTTACAGACGTTGGCTACACAACTGCTCAAGGCTAAATTAACTATTAACGTGAAGAAAAGCAGTTTTGCTATTAGGCAGGTACAATACTTGGGATATATTGTAGGGGAGGGTACTCTTAAGGTCGACCCTGAAAAAGTGATGGCAATATCCGGATTCCCAGTGCCAAAATCAGTTCGACAGTTGCGTCAATTCTTAGGAATGGCAGGGTGGTATCGAAGATTTATTGATGATTATGGTACTGTGTCTTTCCATTTGACTGAACTGTTGACAAAACGCAAAACATTTACCTGGAATGACGATGCACAAAATGCTTTTAACAATATTAAGGAAAAATTGACTTCTGCTCCAGTATTAGTACATGCAGACTTTACGAGACCATTTATTTTACAATGTGATGCAAGTACTGTTGGCGTAGGTGCTGTTTTAGCTCAAGTCGATAATAATGATAACGAACGTCCCATAGCTTATATGTCTCAAAAATTAAATAAAGCACAAAGAAATTATACCATAACAGAATTAGAGTGTCTAGCTGTTATTTTGGCGATAAGGAAATTTAGAGCTTATATCGAAGGTCAAGAGTTTAAAGTGATAACGGACCATGCCAGCCTCAAGTGGCTAATGAGACAGAAAGACTTGTCAGGACGGTTAGCTAGGTGGTCTCTTAAATTACAAGGTTTTGACTTTACAATCGAACACCGAAAGGGAAAAGACAACGTAGTTCCTGACACTTTATCACGTGCATTTGAAGATGAAACCGAATTGGCAGAAGTTGAATTAGAAGTGTTACCTTGTATAGACCTGAACTCTAAGGATTTTGACGAACCAGAATATTCTAAATTGAGAGACAAATTTTTAACCTCCGAATTACCAGACTTTAAGGTTATTGATAAATATATTTATAAACGTACAGAATTTTCTTCAGGCGACTTGGACGAATCTGATAAATGGAAATTGTTAGTGCCGACGGAATTACGTTTGGGAGTTCTATATACTGCTCACAATTTACCAAATAGGGCTCACGGCGGAATCGCGAAAACCATTGAACAAATACGTAAATTTTTCTTTTGGCCCAGACTTGTAACGGACGTTAGAGATTATGTACTAAAATGTGACTTATGTAAGACTTCTAAGACCCCGACTTCGACACTTAGACCACCAATGGGACAAATGGTTGAAACTGAAAGACCATTTCAACGGCTTTATATGGACTTAATTGGACCTCTTCCCCGGACGAAAAAAGGAAATATTGGCATTTTTATTATTTTGGACCATTACTCGAAATTTACATTTTTAAAACCGTTGAGGAAATTCATTACTACCACTATGATCGAACATTTACGAAATGAAATTTTTAATTGTTATGGAGTACCAGAAGTAGTTGTTACTGACAACGGAAGCCAGTTTAAATGTAAAGAGTTTGAAGCGCTTCTTTCAAAATACGGAATTAAACATCAATACACTGCTGTACATAGTCCACAAGCCAATGCAAGTGAACGAGTCAACAGGTCAATTAATGAGGCTCTTCGATCTTACATAAAGGATGATCAGCGACAGTGGGATGTATATATAAGCAGTATAAACTGTGCACTAAGGAGCAGTGTACATCAAACGACTGGAAAAACACCTTATGAACTAGTGTTTGGTCAAACAATGTTAACTCATGGACATGACTATCAAATTCTGCGAAAATTACAACTGTTGTCAGAAACGGATTCAAAATTATCGAAAGACGATGAATTTTCAATTATACGAGACTCGATTAGAACGAAAATACGGAAAGCTTACGACAAGAACGTTAAAATTTACAATTTACGGACAAGGATTAGAAATTTTGACATCGGACAGGAGGTCATACGAAGAAATTTTGCACAAAGCTCACTGGTTAATAATTTCAACGCAAAACTTGCACCTAAAGGAATTAAAGCCATTATAAAGAGAAAAATTGGTTGTGTCAATTATGAACTGGAAGATGTAGATGGAGGACATATAGGAATTTTTCATATCAAAGATATATGGACATAATATAAATAATAATTTCTCTTCCTTATCATTATCCTTATATCGCATTTTTTTCAGATTAAGTTCTACAGCTTGCTTGGTCCTTCATCTGTTTTGTGATAGCGATATATTATATACATTAGAATGACATTTTCCTCTATAATTATCTTCTGTATAACTTAGGACATTTATACTTTACCAAAATTCCAAATTAAAAAAATAAAATTCAATCAAGTTAGCATTTGTTTGACATTGGACATTTTGCTTTTGGGTGAGAAAATTTTTATTAGAAAAATTTATTAGTTGGAGAAATTTGATAAGAAGCGGAAACAAGCGGAAGAAATATTATTTGAAAATTCGCAAAAGAATAATTTTGTTTTTTTTGATTCGATAATAAATTTTTTTGGTAAGACTTTTTTTTTATGAAGTAAATTATTTTTTTTTGTTAATCAAGGAATAATTTCATTTATAGGAAAATTATTTTTGGGGATGGTTGTTCCAGAGGCCAAAATTATAAAAATTGTGAACTAATTGCAAATTAATTGTTAAAAGAAGGATATCACGCCAAGTTATTCCCTCCGTTTCATGATTTCAAATTATTTGCTTCATAAGTAACAGAGCAGGATATATTTGTTTGTTTTTGTTTTATTACTACAAAAAAAATTGGAAAAGGTGAAGAAAAAATCACACTTCTGAAATATAAATAAAAGACACACTGCTGTGTTAAGTGCCCATTTTAGAGTGACCAGTAGTGCTTTTGTGAATAACGTTGTCTTTTTGAAAAACTTATAGAGAAAGAAAGAGAATTTAAAAATTTTAATACAAAAAAAAAAAAAATAAAAGAAAGAGAAAAAAAAAGAAAAGAAATAGTGTTAATCAATTTAATTTATTTAATTATCATAATTTTCAATAATTTTCAAAATAATTATACTTCATATTTAAAATTTAAAAGAAAAGTCTAAATGACAAGAAAATTCTCAATAATTTATTTTATTGGTTTTTAATATAAATAATTTTGCTTTAATTTTAAATTTATAAATAATAGTGTTAAAGATCATTAATATAATTTTTAAGAATTTTTGTTTGTGTTAATATACATATATAGCTTTAATGTAAAATCATTTTTTTTTTTTTTTTAAATGGTCACCTAAATATTCTTTTTTTTTTTTCTCTACATTTTTTTCTCATGCAACACTTACTCATAAACTCAAAAATCTCTAAATATTAAACTCTCAATTTCACATATTCACATTCACATACATAAAATACATGACATTCATTCAAATTTACATTAGTTCTAAATAATTTATACATATTTAAACACACTTACACAAACATATTCAATTCAAACAAATTATACTCTCTCTCATAACTGGAGACTTTTAGTCTAACTCAAAAGATTGTAATACAGCTATACATCTACGTCGATTCCAAGCGCTTGAAGACATCGATGGAAATAAAAATGTAAGTGTGTTTGAAATTTTCTCTTCATTTACAATCAAGTCTCTTTTAAATTTTTTTTTTTTTTTTTTTTTTTACAATAAATTAATATGAAAACATGAATATCTAATAGATACTCAATTCAATAATTCAATCCTTTATTGTGGTATCAAATATTATGTAGAGTTACCCAATATTTGGATAATATTTTTTTTTCGGGTAATATAAATTGATTTTGATATTCATGTTTTAACAACATACTATAAATTTCCTCTTCAAAATTCTTTTTTTTTTGTGATTTTTTTTATTTTTATTGTTAACTTAACTTCATGAATTTTATTAATGATTTACAAAAATCTGTTTTTTTTTTTTTTATCAATAATTTATTCATACGTTCAATAATATAATAATTTCTATTAAATATTTATTTTCATTAAATTACCATAATATCACTATGTTAAATACAAATAAATTTAATGGTTGTAATTCTTAAAATGGAATTTTAAATCAAAATTCTGAAGCTTTATTACGAAAAGTGAAGTCGTAGGTATGTAGGTAATTTTATATATATATATTTTTTTTTTTGGGCTGTCTACTAAATACCTATAGTCAGCATGGTGGGAGGGTAAAGATATGGAAAGAATACCATCTTTAGATTTCCGTTCAATCAACAACAATTCTAATTCTTCTTGGAAAGTATCCCTATTATATTTGTTATATTTATTTTTTTTTTGCTACCTAAGTAAAATTTTTGAAACGATTCCAAATCTACATTCGAAATGGGTAAGAACACACCCCAGCCCTGAGCACGGTCGGTATTATAGGTAGCCCCTGCCCTATTCGAGGTAGACCTAAGCGGTTAGGATCGTTACAAAGTCTCTTGTACTTTGCAAAAATATATACAAACAAAATTTGCGAAGAATCAGTGCAATATTTTTGTTTTTTGATAGATTTAAGTGAAGATCGGGAAGCAGCTCTATATGGGGCCTATAACTAAGAGTTGTCCCATAGGAATCATTTTTAGACTTCTCATTAATGGATGTAATAAACGCATACAAACCCAATTTGAGTAAGATATATATGACTATTTGGATCTTATGGCAATTTATGTCGATTTCATAGGGGTCATTTGTATGGGGGCTATGTCTGAACAAGGACCGATCCTCACCAATTTCGACAGCGTTCATCCTATGGCCGGTAAAAGCTTATATGCCATTTTTCATCAAAATATATTCATATTTGCGACCTGCAGTTTGATTACAAGGTTTACATGGACACACAGGCGGACGGACGAACGAACACACGGACGGACATCATTATATCGAATCAGTTAGTGATTCTGATTCGATCGGTATAATAAAAGATGGGTCTAGGTCAAATATTTTTGGTAGTTACAAACAGCAGCACAAAGCCATTATACCCAAGCCACATACATAGTGTTATAGGGTATAAATACTTACCGTACGCCAACGAATTTATTAACAAAAATAATGAGTTCTTGGACAATGTTATTTTCACCGACAAATCAAAGTTCAATATATTTGGCTCCGATGGTTGTCATTACGTGTCGAGAAAGCAGAAGGGAAGCATTAATTCTTCGAAACGTATCCAACACCGTAAAGCATGGTGGTGGTAGTGTTATGGTGTTATGGGGTCAAGTGGGGTGAGAAACGTGATGTTTGTAGAGGAAAACATGAATAAAAATGATTATTTAAATATACTGCAAAATAACTTAAGGCAATCTGCAAGCCAAATGGGTTTAAATGTGATGATTCTGCCCTAGTGGTAAAGGAGTGGTTAGTGAATACTGTGAATATGGTAATGCCTTATTCTTCCCCAGAGCGCCGACCTAAGCCCCATCGCGCATTTATGAGCGTACATGAAGACCCAATTTAAAAATTATAGCATAGCCAGCAAAGGAACGCTTAGATAAGCACTGCTAGAGATTTGGAGCAAATTCCATTAGAGTATATGAGGAAAATTAGTTAGTTCGATGCCTAATAGACCTCAAGTCATTAGACAAGTAAAAGGTCTTCATACAAAATATTAATTTATTTTTGTTTCTTTTTAAACTTTTTCTTTCAACTCCTACTCTCTTTCTGTCTGTCGGGGGTCAACCCCATTCCCCTTATGCAATTGATCTGAAACTTTGCCCATACACTTGCTGTGAATAGTCACGCACAGTCACGGAGTGATATAAAACCCATTTCCCCTTATCCGATCAATCTGAAACTTGGTCGATAGACTTGCTGTAAAAAAAGATTAACTTTGACGTATTCACGCACAGTCACGCATAGTCATGGAGGATTTAAACCATATTTTCCTTCATCCAATCAATCTGATATTTGGTCCATAGACTTGTTGTGACCAAAGATTAATTTTAAAGTTGTTACGCAAAGTCATGCACAGTCACAGAGAGATTCAAAACTCATATGCATAAGGAAAGAAAGAGTTTTAATAAAAATTTGTTTTTATGGGTTAGATTATTTATTTTAGTTTTTAAAATAAAATTTTCTACATTTCTACATTATTCAAAATTTATGGGCCTTTGGTATTTTATACTACGACTCGTTTCATTTCAATATAACAGGTTTCCGACTTTTTTTGCACACTGTAGAACGTGAAATGATAAAATTACAGCATGAGACATTTGCTGGTCGTGTACTCTCGCATTTCGGTAATCAGAATTGCCCACCTAGATCGTGTGCTTTAACACTACTGGATTTCTTTTTATGAGGTAATTCGAAGTCAAAGGTCTATGCCGACAAGCCTACAAACCACCCGCGCTTATGATTACATTAACAATCTATATATATAAAATGCATTTTCTGTTTGTTTGTTTGTTTGTTGGTTTGACCGCTATACAAATTTTATTTTTCAACGGAATTCTCTGAAATTTGGTACACACGATCTCTGTACTCCAGGAAAGGTCGCCATATGCTTCGTACCGGCCACGCCTACTTTAACGCCCACGTTTTGTATACAATTCATTTTCTGTTTTTCGCTATACAAATTTTTATTTTTCAATGGATTTCTCTGAAATTTGGTGCGCACAATCTCTGTACTCCAGGCAAGATCACCATATGATTCTTGCGGCCATGCCTACTTTTACGCTCACTTTTTATACAAAATTAATATTCTGTTTTTTTATATTTGTTCGCTATACAAATTTTCATTTTTCAACGGATTTCTCTGAAATATGGTGCGCACAATCTCTGTACTCCCGGCAATGTCGCCGTATGCTTCTTACTGACCATGCCTAATTTTGCGCCTACTTATATGTATATAAAATAATTTTTGTTCCTCTTATTTGTTACTTTGTTTGACTGCTATACAAACTTTTATTTTTCAACGGCTTTATCTGAAATTTGATAAACATGATCTCTGTACTCCAGCGAAGGTCGGATTATATACCTTTCTGGCCACGCCTACCTTTACGACCACTTTTTTATAAAACTCATTTTCTGTTTTTGGTACATTTGTTCGCTATACCAATTTTTATTTTTCAACGGATTTCTCTGAAATTTGGTACACACAGGAATAAATTCACAATTAACAAATTCCCCAAATTTAAAAAAGGTCACCAAAAGAAATGAACAAATTCCCCATTTTTTTTTAACGAAATAAAAAAATGAACTTACTCCCAAAATTCGTTCTTAAATTTTTACATATTTTTATTTAAGGAATTTTGTTAAATATTTATTCAAGTGAAAAATTGCATACTGCACTCAATATCAGTCCTGCAATAAGCGCATTTAAAATCTGTATTTTTTCAATAGCATCATTTCGGTGCGCGGAAGCGGCGCGGACGCGACGCGATCGTGGAACACAGCTCAGCTTAAATAACGGAATGATCTGAAAAATATATTTTGGCAATTAAAATAAGTTGACGACAACTGAGCGGCAGCACAGGTGTAGCTGCCAAACGCGCGGAAACAGCGCGCGAACGCGGAGGCGACATGCTCACTGAACACAGCTCAGCTAAAATATCAAAATGATCTGGCTGCAAAACGCGCGGAAGCGACGCGCTCGCGGAACGCAGCTTAGTGAAAAGTCTTATGATAAATCTGTGGTTTTCTGGAATAACCGCGTATGTCCATTTTTGTCAGTTTTGAATTAACGATGCCAAATATAATAATTTTTAACGCTCTTTACATGTGTTTAATTTTTTTTTTTAGTTTTTTCTTTAAATAACGAAGAAACTTAAATATTTATTAAATTAATTTGCAGCACTAACGACATATGTCTACCTACGTTTGATCGCTGACAAATTATTTTCCCACAAAACGATACATAGCGACATACGTTGTTATTAATGAAAAAATATGCAAAATAATTTTGGATTATTTTTCGGTTTATAACCACTTATAAAAACTGTAGTGTTTTTTTCTGTTATTTGTGGTCACTATTATTCTTGCAACGTTGTTATATTCTCACCCCAAGTCCCGGTAACTTTCTGTTGACGAAAAAAAAAAATAAATTTTTCAAGCAACAAAAACTTATGTCTAAATATGTAGTTGCACTGGTAGTTTTCTTTTTCAAAGAAAACGACGTTTGTCGACATAAGTTGTTTTATCTGCGCACACTTTAAATGTAATTTACATATTGTTTTTTCGTCCCTCTCTAGGATCTTTTCCTCATAAGATTTTTGACTCAAAATTTTGTATAAAGTATTTATTGCCCATATCTACAGGACTTTTAAATAAAAAAAACCTAAAAACTTTATATCGAGCCCATAGTTTCAAATATAACGTTTTTTGGCTCTCCTAAACATTTTGATTTTATGGCATACGCGGTTATTCTAGAAAACCACAGAAATTTGATCTACGTAGGTGCAATAATTACCTGTTGATCCAAATAGGCCACACATATGCTATAAACAGTTGCTTAAAGCAACATTGCGGCACAATTTTAAACGTCGCATCCATTTTCCATTTTTGAAAATTCTATAAATTTGACGTCACTGCTCAATGATGATCACATATTGAATAAAGTAATTCAATTTTTAAAAATCTGATTTCTTTAATTTGCAAACGATGTTATAATTGATGTTTGATGTAAATAAACTTTAAAAAACACTTAAGGCGGTTTCGCAGCTTATTTTTGAAGCATTTTTTCTGTAGCGTCTTATAAAAAAACTTCTAAATTAAAAAACCTAAATATTTTTGGTTGAAATAAAAAATTAGTTTACTCCCCAATCCCACGCAAATTTTTGGGGAGAAAGTTCATTTTTTTTAGGAATTTGTTCATTGGGACTAAGTACTCAGCGCCTAGTAAGCAAAGTGAACCAATTTTCAAGTCAAATGTCTTTGGATCCCGGGCAAGACCGGGTAAAAACAGCTAGTAGTAGCATAAAAATAAAAAGTATAAAAACATAAAATCATTAATTTCTACCGTTAGCATTTCATGATTTTGTTATAAATAAATCGGGCTCGAGATCAAATGATTTACTTTAATATTAGCAAATTTGTTGTAAGGAGTTATTTTTTTTTTCTTTAAAATATTGCTCTTCAAATTTACAAAACAAAAAATATGTTTAAATTTATCAAGGCTTGACTTAAATAAAATTCCATTAACAAATTACCATAATAAATAATAAAAATACCTACACTTTTCCAAATGTAATTCCCCGAAAATTCAAAATATGTTTTACTTTTATTTTAAACATGCATTTAACATGTTTTTCTAACAAACATTAATTATTTATTTAATAATAACATTTAATCGCTCTAATAAATCAAACTATTTTTATGTATTTTATGATACACTTGACTATAAAACATTACCAATAAATTAAATGATGTAAAAATTGATGGCATCTGCCAGAAAATACCTTAAAAACATCAAAAAAAAAAAAAAAAAACACCTACACGAATGCATTTACGAGTAAAAAATACATTATAAATATTTTGTATTTTATGGATCTGTAAATAATTTTGTTTGTAAAATTCATGATTAATTTAAAACAAATTTTTTTTTCACAATCATCAGTAAGAGCAACAACGACAACATGAATTTAAGGTGACAAAAATTTGGTTTTTAAAAGCTGTCATCAGCATAATTGTCAACGTTGCCATATGCTGCTTGCTATCCAGCCAGGATACGGTTGTTATACTTTTTCTGATTGGAATGTGGCAAATTATAGGAACATCTGTTTGTTGTGGTGTTGGTAATGATGATGATGATGATAAAATGCCAATAAGGCATAAGTAATTTAATTTTTTTTTATTGATAGAATTATATTGAATTTTTATAGATGAAAAATTTATTGAATATTATTTCAGAGGTGTTACATTTTTGCTATAGAATTTAATTAAAACTCAATAAAAATTTGCGGAAATGAAAAATGAGTAAATGAGCATAAATTAATTTTTTATATTAATCGAAATTATATACTTTATCTCATTTTATTAATAACAAGTAATTAATTGCATTTTTTATAATCCCAAAAAAGTGTGCAGCTAACAAACCTGAAAAGTAACGCCCAATTGCTATTTGCTCTGCGCTTTCATTGTGAACTATCTAGAGACCAACTCATTGCTTAACGTTAGACAATATGACTTTCGTAAAAGTCGTTCTACGAGTTCCTGATGGCACTTCATTCGCTGGAAGTAAGGTTGTTGCTCTGGATATTTCCAAGGCTTTCGATATAGTGTGGCACAGCTCACTCTTGTCAAAACTGATTACTTTTGGTATTGATAATGATTTTTCTCAATTTATACGATATACATCTATATATCTAAATAATATTCCTAACTTGAACCTAACTGGGCGATTATACAGGTTTGCTGATGATATTTGCCTCTTTTAACCCTACAAATATAATTTGACATCAAAAACGAACACGGAACGAGATGTTGCCTTGGCGTTTGAATTTGCTCTATTGAACAAGTTCATTCTAAATGCAAATAAAACTAAATTAATCAGATTTAGACCTCATGCCCATGCTTTGAATAATACACTTTAACAATTACTTTTATAATAATATTTGTAACTCCATTATGCCTTTCCAATATCAGCTGCTAATTTATGTCTTCAAAAATTTAAATAACATTGGTTATCATACTGTTAAGTTAACTCAGAACCAATCATTTATTAATACAAGAATCAAAAAAATTTACCAATATCTAGTGGCAGACTAGAAACAAAAAAACAAAGAATAGAGTATATGGGTGGTTTCGAATATCATAACTTGCCTATATTATTTAAAACAATATATAGAATATCTAATTTTAAAACAGAAATAAAAGGTCACATATTTGAAAATCTTAAAACGCTTCTTTTATAATTAGTCGTAATTCGTAATTATTTTTATGTTGAATGTTCAAATTTAGAAATTAAAATGTACAAGCTTTTTGCCAACTAGCCTCAAAAATGCCCTCAAGGCGCTGAGATCAAATATATATATAAATTTTAGTTGTAAATGAAATATTAAACCTACTAAAAAAAAATTTTGTGAGTCCGATCACAGGGGAGATGTGTAAATATCTAGTAATTAAAGATTTTTTTATGGCACTTTTTTAAAATCAATGAGAAAGCGTCATCTATGTATCACTTATAGCAATCAACTGCAGGGGCTCTGCCAATATAAAAATATTTATAATTATTTATTATTTCAACCGGTTCATTTTTAATTTTTCGTTTTTTATTTTTAATTTCTCATTTTTCGTTTTTCATTTATATTTTTCATTTTTCATTTTACGTTTTTCGTTTTTAATATTGATTTTATATTTTTTATTTTTCACTTTTTATTTTTTTTTTCCTTTTTATATTTTCTTTTATCATTTTTTATTTTTCATTTTGTATTTTTCATTTTTCATTTATTATTTTTTATTTTCTATTTTTTATTTTTCATTTTTGAATTTTTTTTAAAAATTTTTTATTTTTAATTTTTTTTTTTTAAATTATTATTTTTCATTTTTCAATTTTCATTTTATTTTTCTTTTTTAATTTTTCAGTTTTTATTTTTCATTTTTCGTTTTTCGTTTTTCATTTTTTTTTTTTTTAATTTTACATTTTTATACCCTATACCACTATGTGGTTTGGGTATAATGACTTTGTGCTGCTGTTTGTAATTACCAAAAATATTTGACCTAGACCCATCTTTAATTATACCTATCGAATCAGAATCACTATCTGATTCGATTTAACGATGTCCGTCCGTCCGTCCGTCCGTCTGTGTGTCCATGTAAAGCTTGTAATCAAACTGCATGTCGCAAATATGAATATATTTTGATGAAATTTGGTATGTAAGCTTTTATCGGCCATAGGATGAAAGCTATTGAAATTGGTGAGAATCGGTCCATGTTCAGACCTAGCCCCCATACAAATGACCCTTATGAAATCGACTTAAATTGCCATAAGATCCAAATTATCATATAAATCTTAGTCAAATTGGATTTGTATGTGTTTATTACATTCATTAATCCCTAGTCCAAAAATGATGCCTATGGGACAACTCTTAGTCATAGGCCCCATATAGAGCTGCTTCCCGATCTTCACTTAAATCTATCAAAAAACAAAAATATTGCACTGATTCTTCTCAAATTTTGTTTGTATATATGTTTGCAAAATACAAGAAACCTTACCAAACATGGTCAGGATCGGTCCATTTTTGGGCCTAGTCCCCATATAGATATAGCATCCGATATTAACTTTTTCATATCTGCAGACAAAAAAATTTATAAAAATCCCACCCAAATTTGGTTTATGCTTATTTTCTATGTCCAGTTAGTTGGGCCTATGGGGTAGGGTCTCTAAACGCATGGTATAGGGTATCCTATAGTAGGTCTAGACCGACTATAATTTTCTTACTTGTTTATTTTTAATTTTTAATTTTTAATTTTTAATTTTTAATTTTTAATTTTTAATTTTTAATTTTTAATTTTTAATTTTTAATTTTTAATTTTTAATTTTTAATTTTTAATTTTTAATTTTTAATTTTTAATTTTTAATTTTTAATTTTTAATTTTTAATTTTTAATTTTTAATTTTTAATTTTTAATTTTTAATTTTTAATTTTTAATTTTTAATTTTTAATTTTTAATTTTTAATTTTTAATTTTTAATTTTTAATTTTTAATTTTTAATTTTTAATTTTTAATTTTTAATTTTTAATTTTTAATTTTTAATTTTTAATTTTTAATTTTTAATTTTTAATTTTGAATTTTTCATTCCTTATTTTTCATTTTTCATTTTTCATATTTTATTTTTCATTTTTCATTTTTTATTTTTCACTTTTTATTTTTCATTTTTTATTTTTAATTTTTCATTTTTTATTTTTCATTTTTTATTTTTCATTTTTTTATTTTTCATTTTTTAACTTTATTGTCTAGTTCTTTTCTCTTCTTTTTAACGTGTTCTTTCCAGTTTAGCTTCGCGTCTAAGGCATTCCAAGATATTTTGCCGAGTTTGCTTTTGGCACTTCTGTCCGTTCATCAAATAAAGGAATGTGTACTATATGTTTTAATGTAAAGTCCATATGAACTGATTTTGAATTGTTCAGTTTTAGTCCCCATATTTTGGTCCATTGATCTACTGCAACGATTGCTGTTTGTAATGATTCCTTATTTGTTGGAGTCATTGAGAGTAGAATGGTGTCCTCTGCGAAAGTTCCTACAACACAATTGTTATGGATTGTTATATCTTCAGTGAATAGGATATACAAGACTGGTCCCAATAGGCTACCTTGCGGTATCCTGATATTATTGGATATAACTCGGAGTATTGATTTTCATGTTTCACTCTATAGTATCTGTTGGTAATATATGATTAGTTTTAAGTTTTTGAATTAATCTCAAGTGACAGACTCCGTGAAATGCCTGTGATATGTCTAAAAACACCGCAGAGCATACATGTTTATTTTCTATAGTATGTGTGACTCTATGGCTCTGCTCAATTATTGAATTTCTTTTTCGAAAACAAAATTGATGGTCTGGTATCTGTCTCCTTAAATGAATAATCTTATTCAGTCGAGAACTGATAATCTTTTCAAGGAGTTTTCCTATAATTGGTAGCAGTGATATGGGCTTTTAGTATTTAACGATCTTAAGGTCCTTTGCAATATACGTTTAGTTGTAGCAATATTATGGTATGTGGTTGTATTTCGAGCCAAGAGATTGGTCCAATTCATGTAGTAAAAGATAATATAACTCGAATTGGATACAGGCAAATTCTAAATTGAAGTTATGTATCCATACGCGGAGGAAAATATGAACCTGGTTTGAAAGTTCCAACATGACAATTGCCCAAAACACACACCAGTTAGTATTCTCAGGAAATCTTTTGGAAATTTTAAATCGAAAAATACGGACACGATGTTACACAAAAAAGACAAATCTCAAAGAGGCAGTTAATTTTGGACATCAGCAATTTAATTGACTTCATGCAGTACTAAAAAATAATGGATATCCAATAAAATACTGACACCAAAAATAGTGGGAAAGTTTTTAATTATTGTATAGTAAAGGTTTCCAATAATTTGTCAAAAGCATCATAATGAATACTTTTAAGTTTTGTTATTTTCTTCTGAAGCGAAAATATTTTAAGTTCATATGTTTTTTTTAATGACTAAAATACACAATTTTTTTTTAAAATTAATTAGATAGTTTTTAATATTGTGATCCAATTTTTTTGTTTAAGTTATCAAAAATATATTTTGTTAAAAGTATCCATTGTATTGTCACCCACTGTATATATATTTTTCAAATGACACCCGCACTATCAGTTAATGATTTTATCACAAGACATCAATACAAATACTCAATATAAAATTATCTATTGCATATTGCAACTGCCAGACAAATATATTTATCACCTTAGTTAAAAAAAAAAAAAGAAAACGTTTCACAAGACACTGGACAGTAATCTAAGCAGATACAAGAGTTAAACCCACTTACATACACAACTAAACATGGGGATTATTGTTAGTCAAGCTGGAAACACACCTCAAATTTATGACACTGTATTGAAAATGAGGGGGGCAGCCCTTATAATAAAACAGCATGAATTTGCTCCTATTTCATATGTATTTCATTCGAATATGTATGTTAATGAATAATTTGCATTTAATTATATGCAGTTAGATGGACAGAGAGCAGGTAACAATACATAACTCCAAATTATATTTTTTTTCAAGAAGGTGTTTATCTAGTTTTATTATTTTTTGTTTTTTTTTTTTTCGTTGGTAACATTTTTTAATCTCAACCGCTTAATTTATATGAGCAGACCCATAAGCCAGGTATCTAAAGAATGCATCAATATGCATAAGTAACAGATATAAACTTTAAGATTGTGTTAAGACCTTCTTAATACATTTATAAGCTTTACAAGATAATAGAGCTGTTACTTTTCAACAACCTCCACTGATGGCTCAGCGGCAGCTTCTTTCATAATACTTGTATTTTTTTTTTTTTTACCATTTTTTATAAAATATTTTTTCTCTCAAATTGAATTTTTATTATTTTCGAGTTGTTGTTGTTGTTTATTTCTTTATAGTTTTACTATATTAGTTGATATAAATTTTATTTGTTTATCTTTAATTTGTGATTTTTATTGTTAAATTTCTTTTGGTAATTTGATCATTTATTCCACAACTTGGCTTGTTTTCTTATTTATTTGTAAGTTTACGTTTTTTATTTTTTTTTATTTTAAAGATTTACATAGAATTTTAATTTTTGATGTTATTGTCGTCATTATAAAATCATTTCATTATTTGATTTTCTTAAGAATCTTTAGGTGTTTTGATTTTATATAAGATTTATGTTAATTTTTCTGAAATATTTGTTTATTTTATATAAATATTATTTAAAACATGGTTTAGCTTTTTAGCCGTTTGTTTATAATTCAATTTTACTTCTAATTTAGTTGTTAGAAAATTATTAACCGTTTTTTGTAAACGTCACATTTGATGACATTTGACAAGATTTAAGTTAAATAATGTTATTGGAATTTAATTTTTGGAACTTAATTTCTTGATTACCATTGTAGAGGAAATAATACCATAAAAGCCGTAAACGAATTTATTAAAGCCGAAAAGTTAAGAAAAAGATAGCAGTTTATACCACCAACAAATTAAAATATATAATAGTTGGAATTTCTTCTCAGAACAATAGACAATTTATATCAGTTTACTACGGGTCTTGAAGTCGACAATATGGCTTGCATATGATTTTTAAAATTCGAAAAGACTCCTTTTTTGAAAAGGGGATTAATTCTGACAATTCTTAAAATTAATTTTCTTTCACATTGGAATCATAACCTAAACAAAAAGAGTATTCTAAACAGTGAAATAGATACTAGGCTTGGGATATGGAAGCGGTGATAACTTGGACCGTGACCATAAATTTAACATTAGTTTGTTACAGTTTGGAAGTTCTCCATTACGAATCTTTTGAAGTAAATGTTAACTAGAAAGATCTGTTAGTTATGAATTTTTTAGGAGCGCAACGTAAATGTTTTTCGAAGAGCTAGCGAAATCATATTTAAATCCGCCAAATTAGACGATAATTCACGACAATTTCCCAATTTATAATTTAATTCCCAATTTATAAAAAAGGCGAAAAAGAAGTTTTTAAATAAATATCGTGATATATCTTTAACAAAAACAGTTGCAAGAATTTTCATAGGCAAACTAAATGAAAGACTAAGTTTTTGGTTGGACAAACATAACATCCTTACAGAGTACCAGGATTAAGAGAAGGTTATTCAACTCTCAATAATACAAGGGAACAAAATTGAACTTTTTTTGTGTTGAGTGGAAGTTTGTATCAATTGCTAATACTAATTTGAGGTCGCTGAATTAAAATCTGCACTTTGTTTTTTTCTATCAGCTCGACTTTTCGCGATATAACGTTATTTCCAAAATTGGAATGACTTGAAAACGGTTCACCATTTTTTGGTGATTATCAAAAAAAAATTTTTTTAATGTATCTTTGTTACCTTTGAAAAACAAAAACGTTCATGACTTTTTTATGTTTCTTAGAATTAAAAAAATTAAGTAATAAACAAATCGTTATTTCATTTTTATAATTGCGATGCCTTAATGTTTGACATAACGGTATATCGCGAAAAGTCGAGCCAATAGAAAAAAAAAACAAGTGCATATTTGGATTCAGCATCCCAAATAACAACATTCAGTTCTTAATCAACAAGAACTTATTACATAAATAGAACGGCAGCAAACACACACACATATTAATAAACAAATCGTTATTTCATTTTTATAATTGCGATGCCTTAATGTTTGACATAACGGTATATCGCGAAAAGTCGAGCCAATAGAAAAAAAAAACAAGTGCATATTTGGATTCAGCATCCCAAATAACAACATTCAGTTCTTAATCAACAAGAACTTATTACATAAATAGAACGGCAGCAAACACACACACATATTAAATAAATGTTATTTTTGTATGGAAATCGCGATTTTTATCAATTCAGTTTTCTCAGTAAATTGTGAAAAAAATCAAAAGTTGTGCACCGATTACAATGAAATAGATCTCATTTCATTCGAAATATGTTTATCTAAATGTTTTCAGATCGAAAATGTGATTTTGTTGCAGTATTATTATTTTATGAATTTTTAAAAACAAAAAAAAATTTTTTTTTTTAAATCTTTATTTTTTTCAAAACTTCAACGATATCTCTTAAATTAACGGGAAAATTTAAAAGTAATGTAAGCATGCCTTAAAGATAATATTATTGGCTAATTTTGGATTTTTTTTAACTGAATATGGTGAACCGTTTTCAAGTTACAAGTTTGGACATAACGGTATATCCCGAAAAGTCGAGCTGATAGAAAAAAAACATCATTTGGACGACCAGGTAGATCTGTATCATTTATGCTTGTACGACCTCGTTTGAACTCGGAATACCATATTTTAACCATTGAATATGACGGCGAAGATTCTCCACAATATTTATCAATCCATTCTCTGCATTGGACAGTATTTTTTCCCACCAATGTTTAATCAAAACACGAAACTCTTTGCAATCCATTGTTTTCAAACTTTAAAAGCAGCATCATTTTTATAACGGCAGTTTTTTTTTATAGTTAAGGAAATGCCATGATATTTTAATACAATTTTTCTAACAGTTGGCCCTACTGAAAAAAAAAAATGTAATTGTCACGCCATCTCTATGTGAGGCTACGTACTAGTATATTGTCAAACCAAATTTAAGGTCTGCAATGGTGAAGAAATATCTGATGAGTTTAATACAGGGTCTGGAGTAAAACAAGAATATTTGCTATCTCGAACTCTTTTCTCTAAAGGGTGATTTTTTAGCTATTATCTTTTTGGCAACACTGGTTTAAACAGCTAACGCACGTTTCGTGTTTTGTTTCATTGTCAAACATCTTCAGTTTGGTCTATAATTTAACCATGAATCGTCTTACAAACGAACAACGCTTGCAAGTTGTTTAATTTTATTATCAAAATGCGCGCTCTGTTAAGAAAGTTCATCGCGCGCTTCTTCCATTTTATGGTCAGTTTAATCGACCCACTGAAGCGGCTATTCGGGCTATTGTGACTAAATTTCGCCCCAAATTTACATTGTTGGACATTAAACCACCAACACGCTTACGTAGAGTGCGAACTGAAGAAAATATCGCATCTGTATCGGCCAGCGTTAATGACGACCATCAATTATCGATTCGTCGCCGTTCGCAGCAATTGGGCCTCTGTTACTCAACAACGTGGAAAATTTTGCGGAAGGATTTAGGTGTGAAGCCTTTTAAAATACAGCTGGTGTAAGAATTGAAGCCGAACGACCTACCGCAACGTAGAATTTTTGGTGAATGGGCTCTTGGAAAGATAGTCGGAGATCCACTTTTTTACCGAAAAATTGTGTTCAGCGACGAAGCTCATTTTTGGCTCAATAGGTACTTAAATAAGCAGAATTGTCGATTTTGGAGTGAATATCTGCCAGAAGCATTGGAAGAGCTACCAATGCATCCAGAAAAAGTCACAGTTTGGTGCGGTTTATAGGCTGGTGGCATCATTGGACCGTGCTTCTTCAAAGATGATGCGAATCGTAACGTAACTGTGATTGGTGAGCGCTATCGAGAGATGATATCCAACTTTTTTTTGACCAAAATGCAAGAGCTTGACTTGCATGACATGTGAATTCAACAAGACGGTGCCACATGCCACACAGCACGCGCAACAATGGACTTATTGAGAGGCGAGTTCGGTGAACATTTTATTTCACGTTCGGGACCGGTCAATTGGCCGCCTAGATCGTGCGACTTAAGGCCTTTAGACTATTTTTTGTGGGGCTATGTTAAAGCTCATGTCTATACAAACAATCCCGCTTCAATTGACGCATTGGAAGACAACACTGAAGCATTTATTCGTGAGATACCGGCCAAAATGTTGGAAAGAGTATGCCAAAATTGGACTAAGCGGATGGACCATTTGAGGCGCAGTCACGGTCAACATTTGCATGAAATAATCTTCAAACATTAAATTATATGGACCGTACTATCGATACAAATAAAGATTTCATGCATTTTTCTGAATTTTATGTGTTTTTTTTTTTTGGAAAACTTTCCTATAGCTCTTAAAAAATCACCCTTTATATCACAAGCCCTGTGTTGAATTGTGAATTGCCTCAAATGAATTAGCGTATTTTTATGCTCTTACAAAATTATTTATTATCATAAGTTTTTTGTATATATAGATTAAAAAACATTTTAAAAAAAATTGATTTGAAAGAAAAAATAAAACTTCCTACAACTTGCACTCGAATTTTGAGTGTTGGGTTATGCTAGTTTATTTGAATCGGTAAGCCGTGCTATACAATCATATGGAGCACAAATATGGGCATTTCACCTATTTGAAGACAAAGATAAACTACAATGATATTTTCTTAAAAATTTCTGAAATTAGCACCAATTACTCCCACACATGCATTGTTGCTGGAAACTGGTATGGAAAATAATTATGTATGTGTATCAACGATACAATATTAAAACTCTATATGAGTACAATGATAAAGCAGCTTACGAAACTATTAATACAACAAAATACAGTCGAATTTCAAAATGGTCAACAAGGCAGAGTTGGGAAATTTTACGAATAAAAATCAAAGGAAGGGCACATAGGGCAGCTAATACAGACCGTTTTTATGCCAAACTATATTACGGATAGCCACAACGCTATTTTGAAAACAGGAATATAATAGCAATAAGTTATATATTCAAAGCAGGATGTGACTTAATTGAACTGAATGGTACAAGATTTTTATAAATTAATTTTATTATTAATTTAAATGCGCCATAAAACACCAATTGTTATCCACTATATATTATCTTATTCCGACTGACGACATTATGTCATAATCGTATGTTCTAAAATTTATATTTTAGAACGTTGTAATACAGAAAACAAAAATTAATTTGAAATAAAGAACAATTAACTAACTAACTCACTAACTAGTGCTTATAACATCATGATCAATCACTTTATCTGAAGAAGCACTTTTTAGAACCATATCATAAGAACTACATATTATAGACACCTAATTTTCAATAAAAAAACTTGTTGTTGACTTTGTGCTGATGTTTGTACCTACAAAAAACTACACCCATCTTTTATTATACCGATCAGAATAAATTTCTGAATCGATTTAGCGATGTCCTTCCGTCCGTCTGCCTGTGTTTCCATGTAAATCTTGTAATCAAACTGCAGATCGCAAACATGAATATCTATATATATAAAATTCATTTTCTGTCTGTTTGTTTGTTTGACCGCTATAGAAATTTATAGTTTTCAACGGATTTCTCTGAAATTTGGCACACACGATATCTGTACCCCAGGAAACGTCGCCATATACTTCTTATCGGCCACCTTCTATTACGCCCACTTTTTGTATACAATTCGTTTTCTGTTTTTGGTATATTTGTTCGCTATACAAATTTTTATTGGTTAACGGATTTCTCTGAAACTTGGTACATACAATCTCTGGACTCCAGGAAAGGTCACCAAATGCTCCTTACCGGTCACGCCTATTTCTAGGCCCACTTCTATATTTAAAAAAAATAATTTTCTGTTTGTTTGTTTGACCGCTATACAAATTTTAATTTGTTAATCGATTTCTCTAAAATTTGGTAAACGCGATCTCTGTACCCCAGGAAAGGTCACCATATGCTTCCTACCGACCACGCCTACTTTTACGCCCACTTTTTATATACAATTCATTTTATGTTTTTTGGAATATTTTTTCGCAACACAAATTTTTTTTTGTCGACGGATTTTTCTGAAATTTGGTACACACGATCTCTGTACTCCAGGTAAGGTCAGTGTATGCTTCTTATCAGCCACGCCCACTTTTACGCCCAATTTTTATATACAATTCATTTTCTGTTTTTTGTATGTTTGTTCGCTATACAAATTTTAACTTTTTAACGAATTTCTTTGAAATTTGGTACACACGATCTCTATACTCCAGAGAAGGTCGCCATATACATCTTATCGGCCACGCCTACTTTTACGCTCACTTTTTATATACAATTCATTTTATGTTTTTTGGAATATTTTTTCGCAATACAAATTTTTATTTGTCGACGGATTTCTCTGAAATTTGCTACACACGATCTCTGTGCTCCAGGTAAGGTCAGTATATACTTCTTATCAGTCACGCCTACTTTTACGCCCGCTTTTTATATACAATTAATTTTCTGTATTTTTTTTTTTGTATGTTTGTTCCCTACACAAATTTTAACTTTTCAACAGATTTATCTGAAATTTGGTACACACGATCTATACCCCAGAGACTGTCTTACCGGCCACGCCTATTTTCTCGAATTTTCTGCACATTATTCTCATATCCCAGGCAAGGTCATCATATATTTTTATCGGTTACGCCCACTTTTTTTAAATTTCTATAAACGCTTTTAGTGTTTGTTAACATATTTTAATTTTTCAATGGACTTCCCTAAAACTTAGTGCACAAATCTCTTTACTTACTAATCTTAAGTTTACACCATTATGAAATAAATATTGTAAATCAACCTATTAAAAATATCTTGCCTTTTTTAATATGAGTTGTAACACCCAAAATTAGTGCAAATTTATTCCGTGGGTGAACAGATACAGGTTGACTACCATTGTAGGATTACTCCGATGAGGTTAATTCGTACAAATATTCCCACTCGCCTTTTTAACTACATTGGAAGATAAAATGGTGGGAAAAGAACTATTTTCAATTGTGACTTGCACATGAAAGCGTAGCATATAGGCTGTACTACCTCAAATGCAAAAAGACTTAGACTAAACAGAATTCTAGAGAACCCGATCAGATCCAAATTCGAATCGAGTCTCAACGAGTTAGACAATCTTAGCCGAGAAATGCTGAAACATCTGAGCAAACTCAATAACGTCTTGAAGCCCAAAAATCAAGACAAGCTTTATTAAGAGAAGCGAAAATGGCTAAATCAACTCGAGTGCATCTAAAAATCCAGCGCACAATTTCTTACGTTAGCAGGTATCATATGTCGAATTATATGTCGCCTGGTCCAGAGTTGGGAGCCAGCACAATCTTTTCATATATGCACCAGAAGGAAAAACCAGAAATGTTGTATATCGCAAGGGTCTAGAATAACTAAAATTCGTAACTTTTAGATATCATACACACAAGATAATCCATGCATAAACAAAGTTAGTTGTAATGGTAAGCAGGCGCTGAGGACTTAGTCCCAAATGAACAAATTCCCAAAAAAATAAATTTATTCCCCAAAAAATTGGGAAATAACTTCATGATAAACAAATTCCCCAAATTTTGTAAAAAAAAGGTCCCCAAAAGAAATGAATAAATTCCCCATACTGCTCTCAATATCTATCCTGCAGTAAACGTACTTAAAATCTGTATTATTTTCAATAGCATTATTTCGGTGCGCGGAAGCGGCGCGCGGACGCGACTCGCTCGCGGAACACAGCCCAGTGAAAAGTATTTTTCGACGTATGTTCAATAATTAATATACATATACATACTATAAGCAGCTGCTTAAAGCAACCTTGCGGCGCAGTTTTAAATGTCGCATTCATTTTCCATTTTTGAAACTTCTATAAATTTGACGTCTCTGCTCAATGATGATCACTTATTGAATGAAGTTATTAAATTTTTAAAAGTTCTGCTTCCTTTGTAAACGTTTCCGTTATATATGATGTTTACAAAATAAATAAACTTACAAAAAAAAAACTTAAAGCTGTTTCGCAGCTTATTTTTGAAGCACTATTGCTGTAGCGTCTTATAAAAAGACTTCTAAATTCAAAAATCAAATAATTTTAAATTGAAATAAAAAATGAATTTACTCCCCAAAAAACGTAAACATTGGTGAATTTTTTCAACATGAACAAATTCGCCAATCCCATTCAAATTTTTGGAGAGAAAGTTCATCTTTTTATGGAATTTGTTCGTTGGGCACTAAGTACTCAGCGCCTGCTCAGCGTTGTAAACCATTTTTCAAGTCAAAGGCCTTGCAAGACCGGGTAAAAACAGCTAGTATTTTAATAAAATTTGGTATATAAGCTTCTTCGGCCATAGCATGAATGCTATTGAAATTGGTGAAAATCGGTGCATGTTCAGACCCAGTCCCCATACAAATGACCCCTGTGACATCGACTAAAATAGCCATAAGATCCAAATTATCATATAGATCTCGGTCAAATTGGGTTTGTGTGTGTTTATAAAATCCATTAATCAGTAGTGTAAAAACAAGCTCTATAGTCATAGCCCCCATATAAAGCTGCTTACCGATCTTCACTTAAATCTATCAAAAAATAAAACAGGTTTTTCTCAAGTTTGGTTTTTTATAGTATTTTTGCAAAAAAAAAAAAAAATGACCTTGCCAAATATGATCAGGAGCAGTCCATATTTCGACCTAGTCCCCATAGAAATATAGCAACAGATATGAACTTTTCCATATTCAAAGATAACAAAATTAATAACAAATTCTAGGAATTATTATTTTCTCATTCAATTTTTGTCTTCCAATGTTTTTTAATCTATATATATATATAAAAATTTATGAATATTCAAATGAGCCTAAAGGTATGTTAATCAATTTTAGCAATTCACAATTAAACAATATAATTTAAATCATTCGCATTAACAGGGTGTAACGAATTATTACAAATATTTTATTTTATTTAATTTAGTATATTGTTAAGATAGATTAAGCATAAATATTATCATTCTCAGCTTCTCCTCCATTTGAACTAAAAGTATGTTAATTTTAACACTCCTCCGTGCCCGCATATTGCTTAAAAAGGGAACTAAAAATTTACCTTCACGTATTAATACATAGATATGTAGATATAAAAGCGTTGCAGATATAGTAGAGTATTAAACAACTTTCTCCAACTACTGAATAGGGTTCAAGTATTACAAAACGAATGACATACTGAAGAAATTTTTTGAAATATTATGTTTTCACTAACAAAAATGTTCTCAAAAAATTCTCAAGCATTAAGTCCTTTAAACTGTTTTACTTGTAGTTGTTGCCAAACGTAACAGAGCTCAACATTTGTGCGTAACTAGAAAGTCGTGTAGTGCGTATATATGTTTATTTTATGTTTATTTATTATAAAACTTCTAGCAAATTAAGGTAGACAAAAACAACATGTTGTTGACGAACAACTTGTAAAAAGCCTTACCTTCGGACTTTTAGCTTAGGGAATTGTGTTAGAAATAATTGTGTTAAAAAACTAGCAAAAAAAAAGTTTTTGTTCTAATTAGTTTGTTTGTAGTAACAAAAAAAAAAAAAACTGGGTAACCTACAAGAAAACTTTTTAGTTTAGAAAAAATAGATGAAAAAACAACAAAAGAAATTTATGTTTCCACTATTAAATGCAAATGAATTTAAAAGGAATTTCAAAATTAAAAGTTTTTAAAGAATATAAAGAACTAAGTTAAAAAACGTAGAAAAAAAATAATTAAAATGTTTTTTGATTACAAAATATTCGAAGTTACAAAATCTACCATATTCTTTACGAAACTCTAACATATGAAAATTGTCCTATATTTCTTTTTAATCACCATATTCAGTAGTTTATAGAGATTGTTATTTCTATCTTTGATTATTCTATTGCTATAATGAACTAAACAATGGGGGGTTTTTTAACCTAGTGACTTGTTTGGTTTGACACCAAAACATCAACATTTTTGTTTCCTTATACCGCTGCTTAACATGATGAACGAATACAGTGACTATTGTTATATTCACTTATATGACGGCTTGATGAATATGTGTGTTTAATCATAAATCAGTTAAAACAAGAACAAAAATGTTAAAACAATGATTTACTGAACACCACTTTAAAAGCTCTGTTTGATATCTAAAAATAATATGGGAGGTTTCCTTTGAGATATTCTTACTTTTTACAGCCATATCACCAAAATAGTTCTAAACCAAATAAAGACCATTCTGTCGTGTCTCTGCAAAATTTTGAAAATTTTGAAGTTTGAAAGTAACTAACAAGTTTGAAAGTAATTGTGGTTTTTAAAAGTCAACAACTTCATTACATCTAGTCAAGTATCTAGTAAAACTGATATTAACATTCCTTCTACCGATTTCGAAAAAGCATTCGATAACATTGCAATTCATGTTATACTGCCGCAACTATCAGAATAAAAGCTTGAAAAAATTATTTATTCCAATTGTAAACTTAAAGTAAAAACAAGTAAGAGTGTTAAATTCGGCTGTGCCGAATCTTTGATACCCTCCACCTCAGTTTGAGTAATGATAATAAATGTAAACAAAATATTGGAAAAAGTAAACAATTTGTTAAACTTAATACCAAATTATTTCAGCAAATTCTTTGGGTTGGTTTTCGTCTTTTCTATTATTTCGGATTTATTTCGGTGTTTGCTTTTTGGTCATCGTGGTTGCTGATCGGCATGCATTCAGCTTATATACCTATGTATATCCATGCGTTTCCGGTTATATGACATAACTTCTCGTTTAATTTAGTTTTTGCTAATTAAATAGCTCGCCCTAACCTCCATTGCAAAGGTAATGGTTGTGTAGGGTGGCTACATGCATTAAATCGTGCTAATTGAAGATGGCTGTATAGTTTCTTTTAACTGGCCAAATATTTCTTTATTGCGGCCATATAGGTCGGATGGAGTAACAAAATAATAACCAAAAAAAGCTCTCTCAACTTTTTTATTAAAATATTGCCATATTTGGAAAACATAGAGAATAAATTTATAATAATAAATAATCAGATTAGGGATGCCAAACGCAAAAAACCAAATGTCCTAAACATTTTAAATAAAATAATTTGTTCTCTTTATTTTCTCAGAAACTTCAAATTTTCATCCAAAAAAAATTGTGAAAATTTATATATAAAAAATAACATTCTCATCAAATTGCGTTTATTTATGTAACAATTTTTATGTTCGCAATTCTTAAATATCATTTGAGGTTTTATAAAATTCATTGAATTTAAATTAATGTTTCCTGTAGTGCGATTCTGTAAATTTCAACGATCCGACAATCGCCAAATATATCGACAGCTATTGTTGTTTGCACTAAGGATTAAGTGATTCACTAAGTACATACATCTTAACTATAAGCGACAAATCTATTTTTCTATTTATTTAAATTGTAGAGGAGTGGCATCATCTGTCAAAATAAGCGAAAAACACAAAGAAGAATAGAAAAAAAACAAATTACTTCGTGTTTGACAGGATGATTTTATGTTTATGTTTAATATCTTTAATTTTTTTACTAATATTTCTGTTTATTTATTTGAAAATGAAATAATGAATTGAATATGCTATTATTTATATAAAAAAAAAGCTTTTTAATAAAAGCAAAATTTTTCACTATTTTATGATTTTTATTTATGTATGACGACATTTCAATCTAAAAATTTAAGTTTTTATCGATTGAATAAACAACACAAAAATGGTTGTCGTTTAGATAACAACAACAGCTGACATTAACAATAGCGAATATCGTTTAAAAATGTTACTGATAATTTTGCTATTTTCTTTTTTGAACGATTCGTCTATCGTTAAAAGAAATTACTGAATCGCGGTACTGAAAAGTTATTAATTTATCCTGAATGGCAATATTTTTTTTAAATGTAAACATATTTGGTGTTTTCTTTGGAATTTAAATTTGTGTTTAACGAATAAAATTTATATATTAAAGATGCAATTGATGTCTTCTAAATTTAAAATTATTATTTCCGACGTTTTGATATGATTTTCTGAAATTCAATTAATATTTTCTAATTTATAATTGGAAATTTTAATTCCAGTTTTTAGAATTGATATTTTCTAAAATTTGAATGGAAATTTAAAAGGTGCAATTTTGTATTTATGTGAATAATAATGCTTTAGTAATTATAAACAATTTTTAAAAATTAGATGAAATCGCAATCAGATATTTTGTAGGTAAAGCAGAATAATAATTCTAAATAACTATGTAGAACTTTTTTGAAAGCAAAAAACTCATTGAAAACTAGGTAACTCTATTTTGTAAAGACAACAAAAAGTTAATATGCCAAACTTATGTTCATATTTGTAAAAGAATAATGGAAAAACGTATGAAATAAAAGACCAGTCCGTGTATACTCTTAACATTGTGCTGTACGATATATATTTGAAAATATTGACATTCATGTTAAAATAGAAATAACTATTGCAAAGCTAATTAGAACAAAAATAGTGGCGCCATCTACTGTGGCATAGTCACGCTGAGCAAAATGAAGTGACACTCTGTTAATGCAAAATAAATGTATTTTCCCCACAACAAAATATTGCAGAATTTTATGTAAATAAAATAATATACCAATTTGTTTGTAACATGCAGTTACTACGAATATACATACATACATATATATAATATATGTATATTATTTGTATTAACTAATATGTGTATGTATGTATATGTAAATATTGCACACAAAAAATACAACATCAAACGTTATTTTTGAGTTTTTCTCTTTAAATAAATTAATACATAAAAATTGTTTTTTTTGCTAATTTTACATTGTTTTTTTTTTATTGACAACTAGGTATTTTAGCATTATTTGCTTTAGATGCTAGTGAATTTTTACTCCCTTTATATTAACTCGTAGTGTCTGCTTGTAGAAAAATTTTGGATCGATTTTAACCCCTTTCCCGTGACCCTATCGATCTGAAAGGTTGCAAGCAGGCTCGTGGCGATGACAGAAATGATCTAATAAATTTTTTAGTGATGCAAAAACTGTTAAATTTTTCTATCAGAGTTGATAAAAAAAAATTTACAAAGGGTTAGTTTTTATTATATTATTACCACAATGACCACCAAAACAACAAGTCCAGCTATGACAACAATACAACATTTAGAATAGCAACAAAAACAATATAGAAACATCATATTTTTAATTTTTTTTTTACTTTTTCAGAGATTTCCCTGGATCAGTTCCACCGATTTTAATGATTTTGAAATAGAAATCTTCCCACGAATTTGGTGAATCATTCCCACTGAAAATGATCACCTTAGCTATCCTATTGAGTGCGTGATCGTGACAAGAACAACATAGAAAATTATATTTTTTCAAGACTTTTTTTAGTTTTTCATTCAAATCTCGGGACTGAATCGACCGATTTGGACGATTTTAAATAGCGGGCTTCTCAGGATGTTAGCGAATCATTCTTTTTATCAACGAGCACCCTAGCTGCCCGATTGATGCTGTCATCGTGATTTCCACAGACGGACAGACGGACATCGCTATATCAACTCCGGTTGTTATAAGGATCACAAATATATATATTTTATGGGGTCAAAAATTTTTTTTCTAATTGTTACAAACGGTATGACAAACTTATTTATACCCTCTGCACACTGGAGTGGAGGGTATAATAAATGCCTCTATATAATGGCATACCACAGGGATCACCATTATCAGTTGTGTTTTTGTTATCGCATTTAATCAACTCAGCAAAATTATTTCCACACAAGAACATGTTTCACATGCTATATTTGCAGACGACGCTATAGTATTTACAAAAGTCAAAGATAACAATAAAGTTAGAGGTACTTTTTCAAATATTCTGAGGGACATTGATAACTGGAGTCTAACATCTAATGCAGTCTACATATTACACATTTGCAATAAACAAAACTGCGTTATACTTGACGTTGAGTAGAAAAACATAAAAACAAAACGAGTAGATCACCCAAGTATCTTGGGTGAATCTTTGACAAAAATTTTACTTTCAAAGAACACTGCTTACAGCTCAGAAAAAAACTAAATTACAGATTAAACATTATAAAATTTCTACATCAATATACTTCATGATATATATCTAGACAATGGTAAATATAACACGATCAATTATATATCAAATTATAATATATCAAATTAATAAAAGCACCATATCATTCTGCTATTCGCCGTAGTATTGGGGCATTCCAAATATGCCCAATTTCAAATATTTTGGCTGGGCTGGGATGCCATCCATTGAAAACCGTAAATCAAATAAATCTAACAAATAAATTAATACAAGAGCTCTTTATATGCCGCAATAAATTATTATTTCAGGAGATATCAAAAGCAATTAATCACAGTAGCTTACGTAGGCTTGAATCTACTTTAGTTAGGTGCATAAACTTTTCACGGGAAATTGATTTAAAAATAAACCATCTTTTATAAAGGGTTTTTCAATAAGAGCGCACAAAAATTTGTTTAAATAAAACAAAAACGGTTTCGGATATCAACGAAATTCTTTATTCCTGTGAAAGTACGTTCGATGCCATTATGTATGGAAATCGATCTCTTTTGCATGGGCACCACGGGCACGCTTGAAGAGGTCCAGACGCTGAACCCAATTTTCGTTGGTTTTCAAGCATAAATCGGCCGATACTGCTGCAATTTCACGTTCGATATTCGTACGAAGTTCATCAATCGTCGCTGGCTTGTTGGCATAGACCATAGACTTGACGTAGCCGCACAGGAAATAGTCCAAAGGCGTCAAATCGCACGACCGAGGCGACGTTCTCCAAACTTGGTTTCCAATAAATGGATTGTGACATTCGCTGTGTGGCTTGTGGCGACGTTCCGTTGGAACCACATGTCCTCCAAGTCCATATCATCCAATTGGGGCCAAAAATATTCAGTTATCATTGAACGGTAGCGATTCCCATTCACAGTAACGTGCCGGTCTTGATCATCACGGAAGAAGTACGGCCCAATGACGCCGCCGGCCTATAAACCGCACCAAAACGTAATTCTTTCGGGATGCAATGATGACTCATGGAGTACGTGTGGATTGCACGTACGTGTGGATTGCGCGTATTGACGTAGCCATTCAGCCAGAAATGAGCCTCATCGCTGAAGATGATTTTTCGATGAAAATCCGAATCATTTTCAAGTTGTTGCTCAGCCCAATTCACGAACATACGACACTTCTGGTGGTCAAGCGGTTTCAGTTCTTGCGTCAAGTTGATCTTGAAGGATGTAGGCCAAGATCTTTTCGCAGAATTCGCCACAACGACATCATAGAGATGCCCAACGCTTGAGAACGTCGTGTGAGAGACACATTTGGGCTTTCTTCAACTGAAACCTCAGCGGCAGCAATATTCTCGATACTACGGGCACTTTTTTGTCACACTGGCACGGGAACATTTTGTACTGTGCATGTGGATTCAAATTTTTCCACCAGACGCTCAATTGTTGATCTGCTAGGATGATTATGACGACAATAAATTGGACGTAGCGCTCTTTACGTTGAGCCCACTGACTCCGAATTTCGGTAGTAAAGTTTAATAATTTTGACTCGTTGTTGGCTCGTATATCTTTTCATCATGAAATGGCAAACCTTAATGAAGAGAAATGTCAAAAGAGCGGCAAGAAATATGGCTTCGTTTGCTGTCCCTGTCTTTCTACTTTTGTAGCGTCTCTGTTGAAAAACCCTTTATTATCCATGGTTGATCTTCGCAAAACTACAACACCACCAATAGTTTATAAACAATTATTCAACAGCATAATTCACTATTACTTTGGTTATAACTGGGACTTCTATTTACTGACGGCTCCAAGTCAAGTGATTCCGCAACATTCGCAACATAGTACAACAAGATGGCCAACTGCTAAGATCTGGTTTAATTGATAACCAATGTTCAATATATATGAAGTATTAGCGATTTACATAGCAGGAGAATTAGTTGTTCAAAATAGAATAAAATATATTATATGCACTGTTTGTTTTTCGAGAGTTCCCACAATATAAAACTCTTTGTATGACTCTCCATTAATTAATCAAATTAGAAATAACCTAAACATACAGTCTGATAAAAACGACACTAGTGTGGATCCCATCGCACGTAGGTATACTTGACAATAAGTATGCTCATGCAGCTGCTACAGAACCCAAACGTAGATCTCTTCCAAAATACACCACGTGGGAAGCCCGCGACATACATCACATCATTTTTACCCATTTGACGCTCAAAAGTGAACCGACTATCAACATAGCTATAAAATATATAATCCTCTTGGGAAAAAACAAATATAGCCAAAGACTGCTACAAGAAATGAACTAACACCAAAGTAAGTCTTCGAATCATGCACTGCAAATTCTCTATTGAAAAAAACAACAGCACCATGATATACAACCTCTAATTCACAATTCAACGTCGCTTTCAATTCTTCAATAGCAAAACTATTCGGATCAAATCCTCCTACCAATCCCTTAAAAAATACATGTGATAAAAATATTAAATTAATTTTTAAATATTGAAAATAGAGAAAATAGTCTACAAAATGTTATATAAAGTATCAAATATGGATAAAGTAATTCAGAGTCGAAAACCAATGTTGCTTTTTTCCTAAAGTAATTGCAATAATTATATTAATTAACAAGAAAATAAATAAATAAATACTGGGTACTTCTTTAAGAAAACTTGGCTCTTTAAAGACAAATATACTATTGAAAATACTCTTGTCAGGCAAATGTTTGAGGACAGTGGTACTACGTGTAGTACTTCTCGAAGGGATTGTATTTATTTAAGGCTAATTCAACGTATCGAGCACTTTTGTGTAATCGCTACTAGAAAAAACTTTTAGTTTAAAAAACACACCCAAAAAGCAACTACTTCCGCAGAACTTGATTTTTGGGTACTCTTTCATAGAAGTGATACTTAATTTTCCTTAAAAATAGAGGATATTTAGATAAAATTTGTAACCTAGGGCATGATTTTAAGAACTTTTTACGAGGGCGGATCAATAAGTCCGTGACTTTTAGAATGAAACACAGCTATTTTTCCAAAAAAAAAAAAATATATTTTTCAACATAATCTCTTTTTAGCTCAATACCATTAGTTCAACGTTTCTCCAATTTTTGTATCCCTTCTAAAAAATAGGATTTTCGAGATCCATAAAATAGGCACTTGTTTGATCAATAATTTCATCATTGGAACTAAATCTCTTTCTACCAAGCTATTTCTAAATTCGAAGAATATGACAGATGAGGGACCAATTCGTAGCCCAATTCATGGAATTTTGTCATTGAGACTGCACACGTGTGCACCCGTGCATTATGGTCAATTGAGAGCAAACGCGGCACCCATCTTGCAGACAGCTTTTTTTAAACCCAACTAATCATTTAAAATCGAAACCACACTGCCATATGAAATGCCTATGGCATCAACAATCTCACGCACTTTTATTCTTCGATCGGCCGACACCATATCGTGGATCTTTTCGACATTTTCGGGTGTATTGACTTCAATTGGCCGCCCAGAACATTCAGCGTCATTTGTATTTGTACGACCATTACGAAAGTCAGTAAACCACTTTTTTACCATTGAAATCGATTATGCAGCGTCCCCATAGTATTTATCAAGCTTTTCCTTGGTTTGACTGACGGTTTTTTTTTCGCAAAAAATAATATTTAATGAGCACTCGAAATTCACTTTTTTTCATTAAAAAAAAAAAACAATGAGGTTGTATGTTTTGAACAGCTGATAAACGCAAAGCAAATGACGGAACTTACTTACTTAAAATTTTACAGTAGTCTATTAACAGGTGGTACTTGATGGGAGCAGTGTTGCATTTCATATAACTACGAGGAAGTTCGAAAAGTCACGGACTTATTCATCCGCCCTCGTATTAAAAAATAGTTATTCTTTAAGAAATATTTGTTCTGTTAAAGGAATGTACTATTATGGGAGAGAGGTTACTATTTTAGTTGCTTTGTGGGAGAAATAATAGTAATGAAATTGTTGTTTGCGAGAAAGTACTTCTTGAGGATATTTATGTTTTATTAGCATAAGTTATCTTCCAAAAAAAGTGACTTCAACAAGCATGGTATTTTTTTATTTAATTTAAATTAGTACCTAAATATCTCGATATTCAACTTTCTTATAGACTTGCGGGTGATGTTGGTGTCTTTCAAGCCGAGATTCTGGTGATCAGGAAATCTTATAGGGTTTTATAGAGAGAAAAGGTCCAGCAACATGTAGGAATCTTTGCCAACCGTCAGGCGGCACTCCTCTCTCTCGACTCTCATATTACATCTTTCGTTCTGGTAAGACAATGCAAGGAGGAACTGTTAAAGCTAAGTCGCCTTTCCATTATACACACGTAGTGGGTCCGCGTCTATGGCGATTTTTGCGGTAATAAGCGGGCAGACCAACATCTTTTGCGGAATCTACGTGGACTTTCTACGAACAGGGAAAATAGAAGAAGGAATATTGACCAGCCATGATATCAGTCTTGCAACAAAATCACGATTTATCAGGTGCTATGTATGGTCGGTTTTATTTTATGCCGTAGAAGTATGGACAATTAAAGCAGCGGACGAAAAAATATTAGAAGCTTTTGAAATATGGATATACAGATGTATATTGAAGATACCATGGACCGACCACGTTCAAAACAATGAAGTACTGAGAAGTATGAACCAGGTTCGACAAATAATTAAAACTATCAAAAATAGGAAAATCGCTTATTTAGGACATATAATGAGGAACGATGAATATAAATTTTTTCAAAAAATTATCAAAGCTAAAATTGAAGGAAGACGCGAAAGAGGAAGAAGAGAACTTTCCTGGCTGAAAAATATCCAAGAATGGACAGGATATCGTGATGAGCTAAATTTAATAAATGCTGCAAAAAATAGACAACTTATGAATATCTGAAGTTTTATAAAATTACAAGATCTTATTTTATTTATAATTGTATTTTGTATGATCGCTTACATCCGAATAACGGATTTGCAAATAAAAGAAGAAGAATGTTTGGACTACTGATAAATGGATGTAATAAACATACACAAACCCAATTTGACCAAGAACCGCATGATAATTTGGATATTGTGGCAATTTAAGTAGATCTCATAGGGGTCACTTATATGGCGTCATAAACCGATTTTCACCAATTTCAATAGCGTTAGTCGCACGGTTTATTAAAGCTACTATGCCATACTTCAGCAAAATATATATATATTTGCAATATCCGGTTCGGGTAAAAGTTTACATGGACACACAGACGGACAGACTAAATCGACTCAGAAAGTGATTCTGAATCGATGGGTGGTATAAGGTATAGGTTAGATTAGGAAAAGCACACTTAGACTCTGGGGTCCATTGTGATACCACGGGACGAATAGGTGTTTCCCTCAATCCCCACCGTAGAACCAGTTTGAGTTCCTGTTTAAGCCTCTGATATGTGAATTTTCCACATTTGAGAGATCAGAGAAATCGTGAAGAAATGGCGATCCCACTGTTCGAAGACTCGTTCTGGAGAGCGCCGGGCAATAGCAAAGGAAGTGATCTATTCTCTCCACCTCCTCCACATTCGTGCAGCTATGACAGAAGTTATTTGACGAGAACCTTAGGCATTCAGCGTGTCATCCTATGAGGCAGTGCCCAGTGATAACAGCAACTACAGTTGAAATCTCCCCACGGGGGTGTGATAGTAGCGCACTAGTACGCTTACGATTCAGAGTCGGCCAGATTTGTCTCGTGATCCTACACGTTGATTCATTAGCCCATATATTATGCGTTATTCCAGCGGTGCTAAGTCGAAGTTCCAGCTTGCACGATTCCAGGGGTGTACCAATACATTCCAAGTCCGGTGGAACCCGTAAGGTAGTACCCTGTCTTGCCAGCTCATCAGCTTTACAGTTTCCCTGTATATTGCTGTGCCCTGGGACCCATATGAGTCTGATATCAAATTGCTTGGCCATCTCATTTAAAGACGTGAGGCAGTTAAGGGTGGTTCTTGTTTTTAGGAACATTGATTCCAAGGATTTTACCGCAGTTTTATATCAGAGTAGATGTTGACTGCAGTTGCAGACAGAATATTCCGACCCAACCAATCAGCAACTTCCTTTATTGCCTCCTTGTGGGGTTCCCCACAAGGGAACCGCCTGTTGGCAAGAAGATTTCCAATCAGTGAGATGATCGCGGAGTTCACTCCTAGACTAGACAGTGCCACTATTATTGAGTCCGGTGTGACATTGTTAAAAGCCCCTCCTATGTCCAAAAAGGCTGTCATGGTGTATTCTCCTGCCGAGAGCGATTTCTCGATGGTTCTTGCAAGCTCATGAAGAGCTGTTTCGGTTGACCTTCTCTTATTGTAAGCATGTTGTCTCGCCGCCAGCAGTTTAGGGTCAATAACTCTACGTAAGTAAGAGCCTATCATATGCTCCATTGTCTTCAATAAGAACGATGATAGACTTATTGGTCTGAAGTCTTTCTTGACAGTGTGTGAGTTTTTTCCAGCTTTTGGAATGGACACCACTTTTGTCTCCGTCCGCTTCAAGGAAATATACGCTGAGTTAATACAGCTATTGAAAAGACTACATAGCCAGCTGTAATGTTACCGTCAGGTCCTGGAGATTTGTAAGGTTTGAAGCTCCTAATCACCCAGGTCAGTGTTGGTATATTAATTATCTCCGAAGCAATGTCCGTCGTACTAACCGTCTGAGTATTCCGACGACTGTCACGATATAGGGGAGTTGCCCGGAAAAGGGGTGTCCAGTTACAAGCTAAGTGATTCCCCACTAGAGGTAGTCCACACCCCTAATGGATCTTTCAAATAACCTAATGTGTCTGGGGTAGACTCCAGAACCTTTCGCAACCTGGATGCTTCGGAAACGTATTCTACATTATCACAGAATTTTTTCCAAGAATCGCATCTTGCCGTTCTATTCTTGTTCTTGTAGGTCCTAAGCTGAAGCTTGTAGGCCAACCAATCCTCGTTCGCTCTTGAAGACTTTGCCTTGTTAAAGAGTTTCTTGTAGAAGTCTCTGCTCTGCTGCAGCCCTTGCTTTTGGCCTTGCCGCGGGGCAAGAAGAATCTAAAGATTTGTTAAAAACCATCGTAATATGATCCACAAGACCATCAATGTCCGCGGAATTACGCGGATCTGATAAGGATATTGTCGCCAATAGCCCAGCAAAGGTTTTCCTATACTTAAAAACTGAAGAAACATTTACCAAAGTGTATTCAGCTTTAAATATACAGTGTTAGGAAATATTTTTTTTTTTTTTGGTTAAAGAACTGTCTCGTTCGTATTTCATGGATTTATTTAACCATACTCGTATATTTTAAAATACATTTTTTCTTTAATTTTGCTTTAAAAAATTGTATGCAAAAAGTTTCTAGTTTTCTAAAAATACCCTTTAGTCAAAACTTTTCCTTAAGTAGAACAAAAAAACATTCTGAATTTTTAACATAAAGACTAAACGTTTTCGTTAGAATACCTTCCTTGTTTCATAAAGACCGTTTAAAATGATTCAATACTTCATTATTCTTTGAGAACTGACTTATAAGAACTTAAAACAATTGTTCACAATTTTTTTTCAGTAATACTTTCAACAACAGTATACATATATTCTTAATAACAACAATAGGAGGTGTCTAACAGAAAACACTTTTCAAATACAGAAAAAAATAAAAGAAAAAAACTTCAACAACACCCTAAAGATTTAACAGTTTTATATACGGATCGTTTGCCATATAAAATGTGGGTCAAGCGTGTGGTTTTAGTGTTTTAAAACTTAAATTTATACTTAAATACAGACTTGAAAATATATCTTAAAAAAAAAAAATATTAGGAAAGATAGATGTTTACCGTTTGAACAAAAACAAAAAAAAACACACACACAAAAATAATGCATATTTAGTTGAACATACACATTTCACAAGTCATAATAAGGGGGAGATTTGAATATTGTTTCCAAGATGAGGCCTGGCCGACCAACCTCCTTCATTATCACCATCACATAAAGTTATGTATGTATGTATGAATGGCTCAATACAACTACAAGTACAACTCTTTCAGTTTTTGTTATGATATCACCACACCAGCATCTCTAACTCACGAATTGTTTTGTAGTTATATTTCGTAGATGATGTTGTTTTTGTTTTCATTTTCATTTCAAAATGATATACGATCATTAAAATGACATTTTAACTGAATATAAGTATGAATGAGGTGTTGATGAGAAATTCCAACAAAAACATAATTAAATTGAATGCTTATTTCATTATTATTTTGTGATTAATGGTCTTCGACTGCTTATATTCAATACAAAATAATACCAACAACTAACAACAACCACCAACAACAAAGTGCAAAGTGCAAAAACTGCACTTTTTATAATGATTAATATTCCCAAAAGCGGCTAATTAATTTTTTTTTTTTTTTTTTTTTTTTGTGAGAGATTTATTGAAATTTAATTAAATTTAATTGAAAGATTTGGGAGATAAAATAATTCTTAAAAAAAAAATTATTTGTGACTTACAGACTTGAAGGACAATTTTTTTAGCAACAAAAAAGTAAGGAAATTATAGAAATGAATTAGATCCAATATTGCTGAGGTTGTAATTGTGTACAAGTTGGCATAATCCCAAGTGGAATGGCATCTATAATATTAATAGGTTAGGCGACTTCTTGTGACCGATGTTTTGTTCTACCGTTTTATCCCGATTTTGACCAAATGTATATTATTTGAATGGTATTTCTTTTTGGCCGTTTTTCAGATTTACACATTTTTAAATTTTTTCCTTTATTTTGAGTAAATTTCAGTTAAAGTTGCCACTAACACATACATAAAATTATACAAAGTCGATGGTTGCGGTCGCAATATGTCACGTAGCGCCATGCTTTTGAAAACATATTTCGCCCGAATCAATGTCATTCATACATTCAAACAAAAAATCATTGACCATAGTGCAGTAACGATCTCTATTGACCGCAACGCAAGCTCCGGCTCCATTTTTGAAGAAACAAGGTCTGATGATACCACCAAACGGCACATTTTTGTGGATGTAATAGAGCCTGCAGGGTCTGCTGTGGACTGCTGTCACTCCAAATGCGGCAATTTTGTTTATTAACAAACTCGTTAAGCCAAAAATGAGCCTGATCACTAAACACAATTTTGCGATAAACCAGCTGCTCTACAGCACAATCGGCGAAAGAATGGTCGATCTTATCTTTGTGCAAAATTTTCTACGTAGTCGAGGGACAGATCACCACGACGACCGACGACGAATCGATAAATTTTGATCTTCCTCCACACTTTCGTTTACAGCAGCGATGTTCTCTTCAGCACGCACACTCCTTCGATGTGTTGTTATTATTGCATTATTTAGAGAGTGCGTGGTATGAAATCCGTCCACAGTTCAACGGATGGCTTGCTGATCATCGAGAAATCGTCTATAATTTGACGACGACTAATTTTTAAAGTAAATTTTGCTAATTTAGTAACGTTGGACTGACATGATTCGATTCTCGGTGATTTGCCAGAGTATACTGAGCATAAATGTCAAAAAAGCGAGCGCAGTATGGCAGTTCATTTGCAAGCTAACCCTTCCATAAGTTTTATCCAAATGAAAAAAAAAACACCCTTTATATGGAGACTATGACTAAAATGGTCTTACGGAATTTATTTTTGGACTATTGATTAAAAGATGTAAACCAAATTTAATCGATATCTGGGTAATAAGCTGGATCTTGCGGCAAGTTGAGGTGATCTCATAGAGGTTATTTGTATGGGGTTAATTCTGAACCCTCAAAAAAAAATCGTTAAACAAATGTATTTGCGTTTGTGTTAACAGCAATTTAATAACAGCTAACCTTTATCTATTCTATTGATTACTCAGTTGTTACTGTAATCAACCTAAAATTGGTTGTGTATACGATTGGCCGACAAAAGTTTATATACAAATATCAGTTTGATTATGTTTGATTAGTTTTCATGGACACAGCGGACTTCGCTAATTTGACTCAGAAAGTGATTCAATTGGTACAATAAAATGTGAGCCAAGTCCAGTATCTTTGGTGGTTTCAAACATTATAACAAACTCATAATACCTTCACCAAAGAGTGGTATACAAATTTCTCAAAATAGTTCCTTTCTAGCTCAAAGTTTCTCCAATTTTTTTTATTTCTTCCAGATACCAGAGTCCTCACTATAAGCATTTATTCGATAAATGATGTCATCCTTGTAGCTAATTCCTGCCAAGCCATGTTTTTTTTTGGGTTCCAAAATAAAGTTACTGGGGTTAAATCTAGAGAATTAAGGAAGCAACCCGTAGAGCAATTTCGACATGGCGTATACACATACACATGCCGCAGCCATCTTGCGGACAGTCATGTGATATGTCTTCGGTATAAAAATCTCGGGAACTTTCACTCCACGATCGTTGACAATATTGTTAATATTTTCGACATTGTCAAGTGAAGTGAACGCAATCCAAAATAGTCACTAGCGCTTGGGCGAGGACAACGAAATTTAGTAAACCCAATTTTTAGAGTTCCAATAGTACTTATCAGGTTTTGCCTTGGTTTGAGTGACAGTCTCTTCCCAAAAAAATAATGTTTTACCTATGAGCAATTGAAGTTCACTTTTTTCCATTTCTAAAAAAAGTTGTTTTACTAATTCCTAATTCTTGGAACTTCCCTTTTTAATTACTTCTACCTAAATCGCTATTTATTTAATGGTTTTGGGATTTTTAACGCAAATTATCGACTAAGACCATTTTCTTTTCAAATGAAATTTGTTGAAGAAACTGAGAAGCATATTATAGATTAAACAGAGAGCAAAAAAGACTTAGTTTTGTGGAAAATATTTTCAAAAAGCATGAAAAAAAATAATTTTTCCAACATTTTGCTTCATAAGCACCACAAAAATTTTCTAAATCAATTTTTTTTTAAAAATTTTAATTGTTGCACGGGTCTCTAGCAATTATTTTGCTTTTACAGATTGAAAAAATATCAATTAGTCGACGAGTTATAGCCAAAAAACCATATAAAAAATATGCTGAAAATCGGCATTTGACTGCAAAGTTCGAAGGTCGATTAAAAAAAAAATTCGAACTAACATAAATAAACGCCCCGATACGGGTCTTCTAATTTTGCCTCTATTTTCACCCCTCACTCTCAGAATCGACCTAACTTTTGCTAACCTGAATTTATTCCACAGTGTTATCAGATTGTATTACGAGTTAAAATAAAGAGAGTAATAAAAAAGTATTCTTTTTGTTAAATAGTTATAACAGTATAAACTCGACATAAATTTTTAGAAAAAATGTGTATATTGGGCACTATGCGTAAACACAATGATTAAAAAAACAAAACCCAATAACAACAATGCAATGAATGTGATTCGTTCAAATTATTTTTCTCCGTTACAGACCATTGATGATGACAAAATAGAAGACGAAATAATAGTCGAAAAAACTAAAAAAGTTATGGTACCCCATAACAATATTAAAATGCAAAATTGAGGAAATTCATGAAATATGCAAAAAAAAAAAACAATATTTCGGATTATGCAATCAGAAAAATTTCAATTTGTTTAAAATTACTCTGTAAAATCAAAACTGATTTTAATACGGTTTGAATTTTTCACCTATGCAACCAAAAACGAAAAACCTTACAAAGCCCTTAGTTTTGGGCTCGATAAATGTGACCCTATGATCATTAAGAAAAATCTTACTGACATGGGTTTAAAATGTTTGGATGTAGAGCTCGTTATAAAAAATAGTAATTATAATGTAGAATATGTTATATATGTCGTTTACTTTGAACGCCAGTCAATTACAATAAGGGAGCTTAGACAACACTTCTCCGTAATCGATTATGTCAAGGTTAGATGGGAGTCTCAACAGGCCAATAAATCTAAAATTACCCAATGCTTCAACTGCCAGATGTTCGGTCATGGATCCAGCAGATGTAAGGTGAAAACTTTTTGCGCAAATTGTGCAGGTCAACACAAAACTTCCGACTGCAAGGAATCTGTTGTTAAGTGCGCAAATTGCAACGGTCCCCACAAGTCGATTTCCGATGAGTGCCCAAGTAAGGCAAATTATATTCAAATAAGACAACGCACACAACCAATACGTCGTCGTGCTGCTCCTAAAAATACTGATGCTGCTACATACGCCAACTACAACATTAATTATCTAAACACCCTGCACCAAAGTGTACCAAATACATCTGGGGTCTGGCAAACAGAAAATCCCAATAATGTCAACAACAACATCAACAATAATATTAACAACAACAACTTGTTCACAATGCAGGAAATAAAGTGTCTAACTCTGGAGCTTATCACAAATCTGCGAAATTGTAAAAGCAAAGCGGACCAATTTGAGGTGATTACTAGCCTCGCCTGTAAACTCCTTTCATAATGGACCATGGCATAAATATTATAACTTCGAATGCTAGAGGCATTCGCAATAAAAGCCAAGAATTATTCCAATTCTTAATTGCCAACAACGTACATATTTGCTTAATATCGGAAACGTGGCTTAAACCAAACATTTCTATAAGACATAGAGAATTTTTTATATATAGAAACGACAGAGAAAGTACTAGGGGGTGGTGCCGCCCTTATTATCAAAAAAAAATATTTCTCATAAATTACTTCCAATTGTTAATACTAACATTATTGAAAATATCAGTATACAACTGTTTACTAACAATGATATTGTAAATATTTATTCACGTTATTTTCCGGGAGGATTAGCGGGTCCAGATGGTAATAAAAAACTTCTTTTTGCTTCGGATATACGTAAACTTAGTAGTAGCCAAAAATACATACTTAGAGGGGACTTTAATAGCAGGCATCAGAATTGGGGATGCATCAGGGCAAATTGTTGGGGAAATATAATGTATGAAAAATTAGAGTCATATGGCATTGATATGATATATCCTAGTGATCATACTTACGTTTCTGCTAGTATCAATAGACAAGGTCCTACGCTTGACTTATTTCTTACCAATGTAACTGATACTATAACTCCAGCAGTCGTAATAAATGACATAAGTTCAGATCATTTACCAGTCAAAATAAAGCTAACTCGTAGTATTAATAATTTACCATTATTGAAGTTTGATTTTAGTAAAGAAAATTGGAATGCCTTTTCAAGATACCTTGATAGACATTTAAACTTACCAAACACAAGAGATATCATACTTGAGGAACATATTGATACTTTATTAGAAAATTTCAAAACTATTATTAATGAGGCTATTAATGCCAGTGTACCAAGGAAGTTACATTCGCTTTCAAGAAAATCATTACTTTTTATTTAAAATCCTTGATACTACAAAGAAACAGTCTAAGAAGAAACTGGCAACACTTTAGAGACTGTAATGATTTCTACGACATGAAAATGCTTAATAAAATTATTTGCGAGGAAATGGATAAATATAAAAACAAATCGTGGGATCACCTTCTTTCTACGTTGGATAAAAGCTCCTCCCCTTTTTGGAAGCTAACGAAAATTTTAAGAAAAAAATGTAATAACATTCCAATTTTGAAAAACAACACATCATGCTATACAACTAACTACGAAAAATGCGAAATCCTTGCACAAACTTTTGCTTTAAACCATTCGATTGCTTCCAATCTTGGTGATCCAGCAACAAATTCTCTGGTAAGCGACACCCTTCGAGCGTTTCATATCAACCCCAAACTCTACATCCCATCTTTCAAGAAATGCCTCACATATATCTCGCATTATACAGAACCTGAAAACCAGAAAGTCACCAGGAGATGTTGGTATTAATAACAGCTGTTTAAAAGCTCTTCCTAAAAAGGGAATAAAGTATTTAACTACCATAATAAATCAATGTTTAATTCTCTGTTACTTTCCACAAGAGTTTAAAAAGTCTAAGATCATTCCAATTAAAAAGCCTAACAAACCACAAGATATGCCTTCTTCATACCGACCTATTAGCCTACTATCTTCCATTAGCCAAATACTTGAGAAAGTTGTTAAAGAAAAAGTGACAAATTTTATTGAAGCGAACAATATCATACGTTCATATCAGTTTGGTTTTCGAAATCAACACAATACAATTCAACCGTTAGTGCGAATAAGAAATTTAGTGAATTCTAATTTCAACAACCAAAAATCCACTGGAATGGTATTACTGGACGTTAAAGCGGCTTTCGATTCTGTATGGAAAGATGGGCTTATATATAAAACGATTAACTTACAATTCCCTTTTTATATAATTAAAATTATTCAGTCCGTTCTCTCTTTCCGTACTTTTAAAGTACACATTGGTTCCTATTGTTCGGAAAGTTTTAATATTCCAGCTGGTTGCCCACAGGGCTCTTGTCTATCATCAATACTATACAATTTATATACCTATGATATCCCTCAACTCGAGTATTGCACCATGTCAATTTTGGCTGATGATACAGCTATACTTTGCTCTGAAACTTTAGCTGTGGATGTTATAACCAACATTCAAAGAACCTTAGTTGAAATTTCCTCATATTTTAATAGATGGAAAATAATGCTGAATAATGACAAAACGCAAGCCATATATTTCACTAGGAAACGAAAAGTTTGTTACATTCCGCAGAAAAATATCAGCATAAATAATGCCTTAATTCAATGGGAACAAAAAGTTAAATATTTAGGAGTAATATTAGACCCTAAAATGAAATTTAACGACCATATACCATATATTGTAAATAAAATTAATATATTAATACGAATACTCTATCCTTTTATAAACCGAAATTCAAGGCTAAACATAAACAACAAAAAACTCATATTTAAGTAAATTTTTCAGGAGGTTATGTTTTATGAAGCCCCTGTCTCGTCAAATAGCGCAAAATGCCATATAAATAAAATACAAATTTCCCAAAACAAATTGCTTAAGTTAATCTATAACCTTCCAAGGTATTTTTCTACCCGCCGACTCCATGCTCTTGCAGATATAGAGTTAGTGGAAAGCAAAATTAATAGACTTTCCCGTAGCTTTTATTGCCGTTGTTTAAATTCTGAACATGCCCATATAAATGAACTAGCTTCAGCTTAGGTAGTTAATAAGTTCTTAGTTTAAGTGTTATCATAACTTCAAATAGGTTTTTGAAAATTTTTACCTCCAATATTATTTAAATCTATATATATAAAATTCTATAAATTAACAATAATTATTAAGTAGAAAAAGATAAATTCTTGAACTCTTTGTACATAATTATATTAAGAAACAATGTAAATAATAGTTGATCTAAATAAATTGAAATTGAATTGAATTGAATATATATATTACAGGATTTCACAAGATGCAAATTTGCTCGCCCAGATCCAGATCTTAATAACAAGCAGAACTACCGTTCTTATATGATTGTTTCCGTGCTATATGGAATGTTTTGTAATACATATAAATAAATTATGACAATCGGACAGAATTTTTTTGCGCGCTAGATTGGCCATATGTACCACTGTGCCCCGTGTTTACAGCTGGACTCTGCCACATAAGCAGACACACTGAGTAAATGGAGATTATCAAAATTCTCCTCTCCATAATTAGACTTTGTTGCTACTTCATGATCTCTCTCATCTCTCAAATGTTTAAATATCACAACTTTAAAGCTTTAAAATGAACCTAAATTGGTTCTGCGGTGGGGACTGAGGGGAACAGTTATTCCAATAAACTAGTAGTCCCTTCTAAATTAACCTTACCAAAGATATGTTTTGAATAGCTGCCAAACACAACCATAATGATGGAGCTTATTCAAAAAATTACGGTAGTCTATTAATAGATATTTAATTAACTCATGAACTTATTGATTCGACCTCGTAACACGCTTTAAAAGCTTTATTCTGTTGTTTATATGAATTCTTTGAACATTTACCAAGTTTTGTAATTTAATTATCACTTACCTTTTTTGGACATGGCATAAAGAAATCTGCAAAACAAATAAAAAACCAAAAAAATCTCATTAATTATTTCGGCATAAAACTAAAAGAATGTGTAGAGGGCTATAAAAAATTATTTTGTTTTGATACAAAATATAAACTTAATTTAAGCAATTACCAACAGAATAAGAAAACTACTAAATAAGAACAAAAATTCCCATTACGAAATTATTAATTTCAGCTGAAGGAAGAAGTTGAGGAAAAAAGATAATTATGGCAATTAAACGAAACACCAGAAAATATAAAAAAACAAAAACTATAAAGAGAAAGTCTACTTAAATTTTTTTACAAAAAAACAATAAAAAAAAACAATAATAAAATGAATTTAAAGTAATTACAATATATATTCCTCCATGTTCTCGTATTTTATATACAATCTCTGGTCTATTTTTTGGCAACTTCACAAACACAAAGATACACTGTTTAACAACTGATGAGATTCGCTAATATACAGGAGAGCTCATATTAAGGTCAGATAAAAATTCATATAAATATTTACGTAAATTTTAGAACAAAACGAAGAAATAGTAATTAAAATTTATATTAAAGTTAGAACTCAAAAGGGATATACAATACAATGAGTCCTGTTTATTTTTGCTTTGCATCAAACAATACAATTTTTAAAGAAAATTTGTAAAACAAAAGCCAGTTTTATCTGGGGATATAATATCAATTTTTTAACTTTAACATGAGAAGTATGCCAATTACTGGTGATTTTAGTTAAATATATTTTGACTTTGTACTGATGTTTGTAACTAGGCCAATTTTATATTATTGCGATCGACTCATAATCATTTTTATACCCTATACCACTATGTGGTTTGGGTATAATGACTTTGTACTGCTGTTTGTAACAACCAAAAATATTTGACCTACACCCATCTTTAATTATACCAATCGAATCAGAATCACTATCTGATTCGATTTAACGATGTCCGTCCGTCCGTCCGTCCGTCTGTGTGTCCATGTAAAGCTTGTAATCAAACTGCAGGTCGCAAATATGAATATATTTTGATGAAATTTGGTATGTGAGCTTTTATCGGCCATGGGATGAACGCTATTGAAATCGGTGAGAATCGGTCCATGTTCAGACCTAGCCCCCATACAAGTGACCCCTATGAAATCGACTTAAATTGCCATAAGATACAAATTATCATATAAATCTTATTCAAATTGGGTTTGTATGTGTTTATTACATCCATTAATCAGTAGTCCAAAAATTATCTCTATGGGACAACTCTTAGTCATAGGCCCCATCTAGAGCTGCCTCCCGATCTTCACTTAAATCTATCAAAAAACTAAAATATTGCACTGAATCAGAATCACTATCTGTTTGTTTGTATATATTTTTGCAAAATACAAGAGACGTTACCAAACATGGTCAGGATCGGTCCATTCTTGGGCCTAGTCCTCATATAGATTTAGCATCCGATATGAAGTTTTTCATATCTGCAGCCAAAAAAATTAAGAAAAATCCCACTCAAATTTGGTTTATGCTTATTTTCTATATCCAGTTAGTTGGGTCTGAGAGATAGGGTCTCTAAACGCATGGTATAGGGTATCGTATAGTCGGTCTAGACCGACTATAATTTTCTTACTTGTTTGAGTTGATTTATCGATGTCCGTCCGTCCGTCTCACTGTGGACCATTTTTTAAGATGCTGGCCAAAAATCATTTTTTTTATGGTTACCGCCTTTAAGGCTATGTTATTCATTTGAAAGTAAATGCCAGTCAGTGTTGCCACGACGGAAAAAAAAAATTTTAACATATGAAATAAAAAATGTTAACAAACCTAAAAAAAATAAGAAAATTTTTTTTAACAATTCACTTTATTTAATAAAAACAAAAACCAACAATTTTTAAATTCTTAAGGGTATAAGCGCATTTCTGCTTATAAATATAAGTAAAAAAATATCCTTTACATTTCACTTTTTTTAAAAGTTATAACGAAAATAAAAAACTAAAAAAAGTTATAAAAAAATCTGTCTTCACATATTTTCTTTTTCAGCAGACCAAACATTATTTGGCTCGCGACTAGTACATTATTCTTTTTATGCTGAGTTTATTTCTCAATTTTGTTTTTATTTGATTTAAATCAGAAAATTGTCCTTTAGCAACTGCTGAGCTGTGTGGTGGCAGTATTATTAAATTTTTTACGAAATTGGTTAGATCTTTAAAACAATAATCGCCCATTCCATCTTTATGGTATGAAACTTTTTCCCAAAAATCTTCAATGTCCATTTCACTTTTCAATGCAAGTTTAAAAAATCTTAACTTTTTCCATTGCTGTACAATTTCATTTTCATCAAATTCAAATAAATTTGAAAATTCAGACAACAAAGGCTCAATAGATAATTTATCCTCAGATAAAATAGATAATAATTTTAAGTCATTTCTTGAAAAATCTAACCTCTTTTTGAGTTTTTGCAAAAGCTACAAATAAAATTTATTCTAATCCAGATTATTCTTTTTTAAATATTGTTCTGCTTTGGATCCAATGCACAGTTTTTCTATTGGCAGATAGTTTTCTTTGTCGTGCAAATTAATATATTCTAATGACTGCAAACTGCTTACATATTCAATTTTCATAAAATTGCTTGCTATTAATTTGAAATTTGTGTCCAGATGGGAGTATAAATAAGGCAAGCGAACTTTTTCCGATTAGAATATCCTGTTAAGATCATTTATGGTTTTGAGAATATACGATAAAAAAAGAAAATATATTTTGATTTCAGGATCATTCATTTGCACTGCCATCTGATTTGCTTTGATTCCATTTACTTGTTACACAGAGTCTAATGAATTCCACTGCTCTATAATTTTATTAATGACTGCTTCAAGTGAAAGCCATCTTGTCATGGAAATACCCAATATTTTATGTGGCTGCACCGAACAATATTCTTGAAAATTTTTGAATTCTTCAATCCTTTTTGGACTGTGTGCAAAAAAGTTATATATAAAGGGTCCGCCAAATAACTTTTTTTTTTGAAAATGCTATAAAAAAAACTACTGAATATTATCTAAAATTTCTTTTTTTTTATTTGAAAGTACAATCCTACCGGTTAATAATGGAAAATAATTTCATTCAAATGGCTGCCTCGGCTGGCCAAGCAGTAGCCTACAATTTTCCAGTTTTTAAGCACATTATCGATTGTGTGCAGCTGTATTTCACCAATGGCTTCACGAATATTGTCCTTTAAAGCGTCAATTGTGTCTGGCTTGTTGGCTTGTTTGGGGGCACCCCACAAATAATAGTCCAACGGTGTCAAATCGCAGCTCCGACGTGGCCAAACGACATCAGCTCTGTGGCTGATAATGCGATCTTCAAAAACAGGGCGCAAAACATCGAGTGTAGCTTCGGCTGTGTGGCACGCAGCGCCGCACACTGGGGATTTTGTGGAAAAAGTCAAATTGTCAATATACTCTTCATGCAATATGCAGTAATATTTTGAAATTTTAGACTAAATGGTACAATCAAATCAAAAAGAATTACTCCGATCTGACTGCCAGTTTTTTTTTTATAGCGTCTCAAACTCAGTACTTGTATGTTTTACCGAACCAACTTAATTTAAACCTAAGAATTTCAAAACGAATATTATTTTATTATGTGAGCTAACGTTTTTCTTTTTATTTTTTATTTAAAGTAGGATATTTCAGTATACTAAAATTAAAAAAATAAACTCTGCAGAGACTTAAGTTTTTTTTGTTTGTTTATTTTTATGAACATATAACAAAAATCCCTTTTTTTTCAAAACATTTGGACCTGCAATTTTAGCACTACTTTCCCCAGTTGCAAATCACTACTAATACATTGTCTGACATCTATTTTTACATTTTTAATCAATTTCAAGTGCCGCTAGGTGCCCCCTTTCAATTTATTGCATTACACAGCACAACATTTTTCATCTGATTGATTCGGGACTCAATTCTGATAAGGCTCTTTTGTTTAACATAACTCAAGAACCACTAGTTGGATTTTGCTGAAACAAATTTAATGTTTTGCTATATAAGCAACAGTTTCGCAGTTATAAATAAATGTATGAAGAAAAAAAAAAAATTTTTTTTTGCCTAAAAAATTGATTTTTTTTTTTTTTTGTAATTCATAAAAAATCCAAAAGGGTAAAAAAGTGTCAAGTCATATTACTTTCACGTAAAGTCGCATAACCTATGAACAAAATTAGACATAAATCATGAAAATCGATGAACGCGTTTCGCTTTTATTCACAATTAAGTGAAGGTATGAATTTCAAAAATTTGCTCGAGATATCCACAAAATTCTTTGGAAAAAACATTGATGACTTTTTATGATTCTCAGAATTAAAAAAAAGGAATAAACAAAAGGTTATTTGATTTTTATGATTCCGGTAGCAAAGTAATAAATGCTAATAAATGTGCGTGGACAAAAATGAAAAAAGGAAAGTACACATTTTTAATTAAAGAGAAAATTGGAATACAGGTTGATACTGTTAAGCAAGGCTCTGGTACGACAAATTCAGGAAATACGTCACGAAGATTCTTTGCTAATCCTGCTTTGGTTTCCGAAATCACGGGTCTAGATAAAAAAATAATCAAGAGATTTTCAATAATTCTCGAAGCTATAACAATCAGCGAGATAGTAGGTCCAAAAAAATTTGGTGATTTTTGTCTGGAGGCGGCAAAAGAGTTTGTTGCACTGTACGAGTGGTACAATATGCCACCTACACTTCACAAAATTCTGATTCATGGAAAATATATAATTGAAAAGTGTATTTTTCCTGTAGGCTTACTATCCGAAGTGGCTCAGGAAATGTCGTAACAAAGACTATAAAAAATATCGCCTTAGACACTCCAGAAAATGCAGTCGAATTACCACCAACGAAGATATTATGCACCGAATGATGGTAACATCAGATCCCATGATCTAACATTTGACTCCTTCATTTAGCCAGAAAAAGCATAGTGTTATAAGCGACGAAGTTAAGGCTCTTTTAGAATAATAAATTAAAAATAGATTTAAAATAAATAATAAATTAAAAATTAAAAAAATCATTTAAATTTTTTTGTTACATTGTAGGTTACGATATACGTTTCTCTAACTTTATTTATTTTGATTATTTTTGTGTGTTACTATATTAATAATACTAAATTTGTGCCCGCCCAGTAGCCCGATCCCACCCATTTTTTGCAAGACTATTTAAATTCATACTCTGACATCTAAAACAAAGTTTCGGGGCTTTGGCTATCATAGAACTCCAGATATATGATGTTAAAAATGCACTTTGTATGGGGGGTGCCCCTCCCAGTTGCCCGATCCCGCCGAAATTTAACAGGATCAGTTCTTGGATAAAAACAACCCCACGCACCAAATTTCATCCATATTTACCAATCCTTGTGGAATTTAAGCGAATTTATCTGAAAAATTTGTATGGGCGCTAGGTCCAAACATGGACCGATTTTCACCATTTTCAACAAAGTTCGTCCTTGGGCCAACATAAATGTATGTTCCAAATTTTATCCAGTTATCTCTTAAATTGCGACCTATATCGTTTTTTTTCCTCACCTCCATACAAAAATTCCCAGTGTGCGCCGTCCTGTTGAAACCAAATGTTGCCAATATCCTCCTCTTCAATTTTTGTGAACAAAAATTCGTTCAACATGGACCGATAACGATCGCCATTGACTGTAACGGCCACTCGTTGCTCATTTTCGAAGAAAAATGGCCCAATTATGCCTCTGGACCAAAATCCGCACCAAACAGTGACTCGTTTTGTGTGTATCGGCTTTTCAATGTATGCGTGCGAGTTTTCTGTGCCCCAAATGCGACAATTTTGCTTGTTTACATACCCGCCAAGATCAAAATGAGCTTCATCTGAAAAGATGATTTTTTTTTGGCAAAACCGGCATCTTCTGTAAGTCGCAGGTAGACCCACTTAGCGAAGCGAAAACGCATTAGATGGTCAGTTGGCTTCAACTCCTAAACCAATTGGACTTTGTATGGCGTCATACCGAGGTCTTTATGCAAAATTCGTCTCAATGATGCCTCCGAAATGTTCAATTCTTGAGAACGACGGTGAATTGATGTTGATGGCGCTTCACGCACACTTTCTGCCACAGCAGCAATATTCTCGGGTGTACGCACTCTTTTTGTCTTTTCGCGCTTTGGTTTATCGATGAGGATGCCAGTTTCTTTCACTTTTTTCACAAGATAACGAACATACGGAGCTGACGGTGCTTCTCTTCTTCCAAAATCCGTACGCAATTTTCGCACACATTCTGCAACATTACCATGATTTTCAAAGTAATGTCGCAATTTTCGTTCATATTCGTTCAGCGGAAGGATAAAACTAATTATCTGTCAAATCAGCCATGAGCTAAGTGTTACCATTCACGAAATAAGCACTAGTTGAAAAAAAAAACGTTAGATGGCGGACCCTTTATTACGGCAAAGTTGTTCAATCTGACCAGGCAGTTTTTTACACGCGTAAGCGGAACACAAATGTGGGGAATGACAAGAATATATCAAATAAAATAAACTTGCGTCATTTTTTAATTTTCCTGCTAAGCCGTTCACCTCTGAAGCCATGACATTTGCCCCAACGGTGGCAAGGCCTATGATATTCTCTGATAGAAGGCCGTGTTTGTTGAAAAATTCTTTTCTGCTTGAATATAAAGTTGTTGCATCTTCGTTTACTACGTCGAATAAAGCCAAAAATTTTTCGTTTATTATTTTTGTCAAATGGTCAAAATATCTCAGAATTAACACTAAAGATTTCTTCGTCGATATGTCAGTAGTTCCGTCAACAATGAGGGAAAATTTTATGTTTTTTAATTGATCCACAATTTTATCTTTCGCCCTGTTACCTATAATTTCAGCTATATTTGTTGACTTGATTCTTGCAAGCTTCTATCGGCTGTAGGATGAAAGCTCATGAAATTGGTGAAAATTGGTTCATGTTCAGACCTAGTTCCCACACAAATGACCCCTATGAGATCCGCTTAATTTGCCATAATATCCAAATTAACATATATATATCGGTCAATTTGGTTTTGTGTATGTTTCCTACATCCATTTATCAGTAGTTCAAGAATAAACACAATAGTACAATTCTTAGTCAAGGTCCCCATATGGTGATTCCCGATCTCCACTGAAATCTATCAACAAACAAAAATATTGCACAGATTTTTCTCAAATTTGGTTTGTATATGTTTTTGCAAAAAAAAAAAGTGACCTTACCAATTATGGTCAGGATTGGTCCATTTTTCGACATAGTCCCGATAAAAATATAGCATCCGATATGAACTTTTTCATATCCGATGGGACAAAAATGAATAACAATGCAACTAAAACTTGGTTTATGCTTATTTTCTATATCTACTTAGTTGGACTTAAGACCTATCGTGCTTCCAATCAATCACTCTGTAATCGCTTACTACAACAAAGTACAGTAAATTACAAAATATAAAACAAATTGTTTAAGTATAACCAGACGTACGAATACGAGGTCCAAAAATGATCCAATCACGATCATAATTCGTGAGGTGACTTATTTGTTAAGCTGCTTTAAAATGGTCTTATATTTATCAATATAAGGTGAGGGTTTAACGGTTGTTTGATGATCTTTTTAATTACTTAAAACTCTTCATCGCGACCGATTTTTAATCAGTTTGTGCATTGATCTAATGATACCCAAATTAAAAAGTACGAACGGCCAAGTACTGGGAAAATACTTTTTAGGATGGGCAAAAGGTTTGGCAAAATATTATGTTTATTACTTAGTATGATTTTCCAACCCTAAAATTAAAAAAACATTAATGTGGACTTTTCCAGTTGTATTTTGTGTTTGAAAACGTTGACAAATTATTGGTAAAAATGGTTGAAAGCGCTTTGAGATTGGCGAAACAAGGACTTTTCAAACCCCAATATGAAAGCACCAATCGGGCTTAGCTGCCATCCGATAAAATTTGTATATGAAATGGGCAGCATACTTCAGAATACCGAAAACCATGATAATATTTGAACAGCTATAAAAAAAGGATGGTATTTTTCCGGTCGTCATACGATTCTACGGCCACGGTAAATGAGTTTGTGCTGATGTTTGTAGTATCAAAAATATTTAAATTAGATCTACATATATTTTGTTATACCGATCAATTTCTGTCCGTCCGTCTATAAAACCTTGTCGCAAATATGAATATATTTTCATTTAATTTTGGTATGTAAGCTTCCGTCGCCCGTAAAACTATTATTATTGAAATCTTTGAATATCGGTGCGTGTTCAGACCCAGCCTCCATGCAAAAGATCCCTACTAAAACATCGAAATTGCCTTAAAATTTAGATTGTTATATAGATGGCGTTAAAATTTGGTTTTTGTGAGTTTATTATACCCATTAATCAGTAGTCCAAATATAAGCCATTTTTAGTCATATCCTCCAAATAAGTGGTTGTAGTGGTTTAAGTCTTTAAAAAAATTAGTGACTTCACTAAATATGATAGTGTTGTAAATCAATCTCTGGCGAAACTCGTTTGACTTACACGGGCAAAGCATTTTTATACATTTTATATCAAAAACAGTTTTAAATTTTAGAAAACAAGTAGCGGCAGAGCACTTCTTCCGAACGTGTTCAAAGCGTACCAAATAGGTACTTTGCCAGCACTTTATTCTACAACATTAAAAAATTAAAAAAAATTAATTGTTTTAATACAGTTTTAAATAGTATTAAGGAAGCCTCAATAAATGTATAAAGTCGAAATTAAACATAATATAGTCAATATTGAACCCAGATAACACTGTACTTAAAATTCAATCTTACAATTTTCAATATTTTCAACTCTCAGACTCAACCAATTCTAACTGAGATCTAAGAGGTCGACTACATTTCAGTTTATAGCCTGGATCATACAAAAGAGTTTCTATAGTACAAGTAACGGTGTTAAGCTCGGCCGTGCCTCCACCCGTATTGTAAGCGCAATATTATAATCAAGGTTGTCAACACCATAAGGCAATAAAGGCTAAATTCCAAATTATAATGGCTAGATTTTTTACTATGATTTTTAAAATTATTGAGATAATTAACAAAAATGTTGGGTATTGTTGAGCTTTATTTAATTGAAATCAATTATGAAATAAAGTCAGCATTAATTTTAATACACACAATTACATTTCCGTTTGTTTGCTTATTTGCGATGCATGCACATTATTGTTTGCTTGTTGTTTTTGTTTTTATACCCTATACCTTTATGTGGTTTGGGTATAAAGATCTTGTCCTGCTGTTTGTAACTACCAAAAATATTTGACCTAGGCCCATCTTTTATTATATCCAGAATCACTTTCTGAGTCTATTTAGCGATGTTCTTCCGTCCGTTTGTCCGTCCGTTTGTCCGTCTCTGTATCCATGTAAACGTTGTAATCAAACAACAGGTCGTAAATATGAATATATTTTGATGAAATTTGGTACTTAAGCTTTTATCGGCCATTGAATGAACACTACTGAAATTTGTGAAATTTGGTCCATCTTCCGACCTAGTCTCCATACGAATGACCCCTATGAAATTGACATAAATTGCCATAAGATCCAAATTATCATATAGATCTCAGTCAAATTGGGTTTGTATGTGTTTATTATATCCAATAATCAGTAGTCCAAAATAATCCCTATAGGACAATTCTTAGTCATAGGCCCCATATAGAGCTGCTTCCTGATCTTCACTAAATCTATCAAAACACAAAAATATTGCACAGATTTCTTTCAAATTTGGTTTTTGGTATATTTTTTCCAAATATAAAAGACTCTACCAAATATGGTCAGGATCGGTCCATTTTTCGATCTAGTCCCCATATAAATATAGCACCCGATATGAACTTTTTCATATCTGCAGCAAAAAAAAAATTAATAACAATGCCACTCAAATTTGGTTTATGCTTATTTTCTATATCCAATTAGTTGGACCAAAGATATAGAGTCTCTAAACAGCGGTATAGGATATCGTAAGGTCGGTCTAGACCGACTATAATTTTCTAACTTGTTTTTTTTTTTTTTGTAAATGTGAACGTCTACATGTACAAATGAAAAAAAAAACAATTAAACAAAAATGTGTATGCATCGTTGATACATATCAATATGGACATGTTCTGTTAGTTGTATACATTTTTCATTATTTGTAGTTTTTTATATGTTACTAGCTGTTTTTACCCGGTATTGCCCGGGATCCAATGGCCTTTGACTTGAAAAAGGTTCACTATTCTTACCAGGCGCTGAGTAGTTAGTACACAATGCACAAATTCCACCCAAAAAAATGAACTCTCTCCATAAAAATTTGTACGGGATTGGGGAATTTGTTCATGATACAAATATTCCCCAATGGTTACGTTTTTTTGGAAGTAAATTAATTTTTCATTTCAATTTAAAATTTTTTGATTTTTAAATTTAGAACTTTTTTTTTAAAAGACGCTACAGCAAAATTGCTTCAAAAGTAAGCTGCGAAATCGCTTAAATTTTTTTTTAAGTTTATTTATTTTGTAAACATTAAATATAATGGAATCGTTTGAAAATTAAAAGAGTCACTGAGCTCTGTTCCGCGAGCGAGTCGCGTCCGCCGCTTGGCAGCCACACCCGTACTGCCGCGCAGTTGTTGTCAACTTATCTTAATTTTATTTTATTTATTTTATTTATTTATTTATTTATTTATTTGGTTTTCTGCACAACAAGACTAAGAGGCTTATAATTAAAGTACAGGATCGGTATAATGTGATACAGTATTTAATGAAAATATAACGTAGTTTATAATTTGTATAAAAATAAGATAACAAAAATTATTTTACAAACACATATTCAAAACAAAGCAAAGTTTAAACAATATTTAAATGGAATTGAAAAATTGGAAAACTTGTTTCCTAAAATGTCCTGCGTTGCTTATATATTGTAATGTTGGCGGTAGCAAGTTCCAAAGACATATGCTGTGTATATAGAACTGCCATTCAGAGACCAAACTTTTATGTCTTATTTGAATTATAGAATTATTTCTTCTTGAATTAGAAAAGGATATTCGATTAAAAAGATATGTAGGCTCACGTGTAAATATAATCTTATGCATCAGTATCAATGATCGTATCTTCAAAAGATCGCAAAAATTTACACCGTAAAGTTTTCGTGCATACGGTTTTATGTGGGATGATCTTTTCAAATTGTAGACGTATCTTAATATAGAATAAAACGTAGTTGTTAATTTCCTAGAGCTAATAGAATCACAACTAGCAAATAGTTCGCATCCGTACAACAAAATTGGAATTAGATAGGTTTTTGCAAGTAGAACTCGTACATGGACTGGTGCAAGATGTTGAGTTTTCCACAGTGATCGAAGCATTGAATACGTTTTTCCCGAAGCGAAATTTATATGATCAGACCAGGTGAGAGTTTTATTGAAAATAATTCCAAGATTTTTGGTTTTTTGTGTAATTTCAATAATTTGACGGTTAAGCATAATATCTGTTAGAGCAAGGGAAGGCACTGATCTTCGAGTAATAACGATGCATTTAGACTTTGAAGGATTGAGACATAGCCCATTTGCCAGAGCCTATAATTGAATTCGATTAAGATCCACATTTAGGTTCGCAACACAGTTATTTAGTTCATCGAAACGACTACAAACATAAAGTTGCACATCATCAGCATACATATGAACTTTACAATACGAAAGTTGCCTAGGCAAATCATTTATATATATAGTGAAAAGAAGTGGTCCTAGAATCGAACCTTGCGGAACGCCCTTTTTTACTGGAAGCACATTTGTTATTTTATTATTGGCGTTAACGTATTGTTGTCGATTTTCTAAATAAGACGATATAAGACGAGTTGCCTTTGAATGATCTAAGGGCACTAGAAATGCAATGTTACCACTATCAATATACCCACGAATATCTTCAGACACATCAATGAGTGCAGTTATGCAGCTATGTTTAGGACGAAAGCCTGATTGTCTGTCTGAGAGCAGGTCCATATTCTTGACATGTTTTCCAATTTGCTGATGCAATAACCTTTCAAGCACTTAAGACAAGTATGGTAGGAGAGCAATGGGACGATATTCTTTATTTGATTTAGGAATTGGTGAAATCTTAGAATTTTTCCAACTTTGAGGAAATACACTTTTTGTGATAATAGTGTTAAAAATATGGGTAATTTGAGGTAGCGGTTGAGGGATAATTTCCATTAAGAATCTGGGATGTATGTTATCAGAACCAACAGCATTAGATTTCACAGCTTGGCATGTGGAAAGTACTTCCAGTTGGTTTACGCATTGAAAACAAAAAGCATTTTCCGATAAAGTTGAACTAATATCAGTATTGCGGGTATAATATCCATCGTTTATAGGGATGTCAGGGATATTTGTAAAAGATTCGTTAAGCGAATCAACATTTATGTCAGAATTGACAATTTCCTTAGATTTGCCGACACCAGTTTCTCGTATGAGTTTCCATGTTTTTTTAGAGTGTGCAGCAGAAATAAATAGGCTAGAGTAGTATGCAGATTTAGCAGTTTTTATCATTTTATTTACTTATTTTCTAGCTTTGGAATATTCGTCATATAAATTATCTGTTTTAAACAGCTTCCCTTTCACAGATTTTATCCTTAATCTGTTGATTGAACCAGGGTTTATTTTTGTTATTGTATTTTGTTGTTTTTAAAGGTACAGATTTGTGGAACACATGTGCCAAATTTTGTTCTAAAAAACTGACTTGATTGTGAACCGAAGGCAGTGTAGTAAATGGAGTCCCAATCGGTTTTAGATAATTCGAATAACATCGCGTTTCAATCCATTTGTTTAAAATCATAATAAGTAACAACGTCATCCACCACTTGCATTTTAAAGTCAAATGATAGAAAAATTAAGTCGTGCTTTGAAAAACAAGGTGCTGAGAGCTGATCATAGAGTAAGACTTTCTTTTTGTTACTGACAAAGAAAAGATCAAGTAACGAGTTACTTGTAGCATTAAAATGAGTTGGAACTGTAATGTTAGTTGGAGAAAGGCCAATTGATTGAATTTTATGTCTAGTAAAATAGTCTCATTGATAACGTTTGAATTAAAATCCCCACATATTAAAATATCTTCATAATTGAGAGTTATAGTTTCAATTATATTTTGAAAAACATCAAGGTCTATTCCTTTATTAGGTCTATAAACACATCCAACAAGTAATTGTTTTCCATGGGACGAAACTTCAACAAATATATGTTCAACCTTTTCATGAGGTTTAGATTTGCTATGAAATTTACAGGCATTATGCCTTTTCTAACAAAAATGCTACACCACCACAACGAGTATTCCTATATCACAGCGAAAAATTTTGAATCCGGTTAATCCAATCATTTTATCATCAACTTTTTCATTGAACCATGTCTCCGAAACACATATTATATCAACACCTGAGTTCTCAAAGATAAACCTAAATTCATCAATCTTATTATTAAGACTCTGCGCATTAATATGGCATATATTCAAGCCTGATCTCTGTTTGCATAAAATACGAATAAGATTATAAGTTACGTCTTTAGAACTGATAGATAAACTATCGCCGTTCAAAATCATTATGAAGGATTAAGAAAGCAACGCAAGGATAAAGAAGGAAGAAATTTACAAAAAGTGTTAGAAAATCTAAAAAATATATCAAATTTGTTAACTATTTAAAAAAATAGTAAAAATAATACTAATAGAAGAATTAATAAATGAACACAGAAATACCAATTTACTATTAAAATTATTACCAAATCATCAGTTGTTGGCAGGAAAACATCCATCAGGAAATAAATTGTTTAGTCCTTCAATAGTCTCAACTCTAACTGGTTCGTCATTACCATTGAATCTAATATATACTAAGCCTCGAGTAGTGTATGCTGTTTTTATCAGCCATTTCTTTTTAAATTAAATTGCAGATCGAAGTATTTTATGATTAGTGGTGGTCAAATTTTCATTGACGTAGAAGGTGCGAAAAAATATTTTCCAGATTATTTCTATATTTTAGCTGAGCCGTATTTCGCGTCCGCGAGCCGCTTGCGCGTATTTGGCAGCCACACCAGTGCTGCCGCGCAGTTATTGTAAACTTATTGTAATTGCCAAATTATGTTTTTCAGATCATTTCGATATTTTAGCTGAGCTGTGTTCCGCGATCGCGTCACGTCCGCGTCCGCGAGCCGATTCCGCGCTCCGAAATGATGCTATTGAAAATAATACAGATATTAAATAAATTTGTTGTAGGACAGATATTGAGAGCTGTATGGAGAATTTGTTCATTTCTTTCGAGGACATTTTATAAATTTGGGGGATTTGTTCATCGTGCTTACCATTACAACTAACTATGTTTATGCATGGAGCATTTTGAGTGTATGATGTCTAAAAGTTACGAATTTTAGTTACTCTAGAGCTTTGTGATATACAACATTTCTGATTTTTCCTTCTGGTGCTTATACGAAAATATTATACTCTGGAGCAGGCGACATAAAATCGTCTATGAGAAAAACAGCCATTTAAGGAGTTTCAGATTCTCTGGATCCAGCCTGTCTTAGCCGCTGGATTTCTGGACGCACTTGAGTAGATTCAGGCATTTCCGCTTCTCTTAACAAAGCAGAGCTGCGTTCCGCGAGCCCGTCGAGATGATGCTATTGAAAAGAATACAGATTTTAAATGCGTACACTGCAGGACAGATATTGAGATCAGTATGCAAATTTTCACTTAAATAAATATTTAACAAAATTCATTAAATAAAAATATGTATTTCGTTTTTAAAAAAAATGGGGAATTTATTCATTTCTTTTGGGGACCGTTTTTTAAATTTGGGGAATTTGTTCATCGTGAAGTTATTCCCGTGTGTACCAAATTTCAGAAAAATCCGTTGAAAAATACAAATTTGTATAGCGAACAAATGTACCAAAAACAGAAAATGAGTTTTATAAAAAAGTGGGCGCGGCCAGAAAGATATATAATCCGACCTTCGCTGGAGTACAGAGATCACGTGTACCAAATTTCAGAGAAAGCCGTTGAAAAATAAAAGTTGGTATAGCGGTCAAACAAATAAAAGAAAAAAAAACATAAATTTTATATACATAGAAGTAGGCGCAAAACTAGGCGTGGCCGGTAAGTAGCACATGGCGAACTTGCCTGGAGTACCGAGATTGTGCGTAGCAAATTTTAGAGAAATCCGTTAAAATATAAAAATTTGTATAGCGAACACTTATAGCAAAAAACAGAAAATGAATTGTATACAAAAAGTGGGCGTAAAAGTAGGCGTGGCCGGTAAGAATCATATGGCGACCTTTCCTGGAGTACAGAGATCGTGTGTACCAAATTTCAGAGAAGTCCGTTGAAAAATACAAATTCGTATAGAGGTCAAACAAACAAACAAACAGAAAATGATTTTTATATATATAGATTTTATGAGACCATATTTACATTTCTTTACTTAATTCCTCCGATTTTAAAGCCAGAGGCTCCAACTTCTATATAAACCAGCTCGAAATAATGACAAGCAATATTATCCTAATACTATCCAGATAAATGGTTTATATTGGGAATAAACGTGATTTCAACAGACAGACAGACGGACATCGCTATATCGACTTGAGTTGTTATAAGGATCACGAATATATATACTCTCGAGGGTTGCAAATAGTTTCTACGGTGTGGTACAAACGGAATGACAAAGTGATTTACATGTACCCTCTCAACAGTGGTATGGAAGGTATAAAAATGGCATTACTCGTTGGTGGTTTTATGATTGTAAATCATATTTTGTGGAATAAAAGTAAAACAAAATTTCTTGTGGAACCTGAGTAAAGGAACCTCTCATCAACATTGGACCATTTTCAGACAGAAAGTCTTCATCAATGAATGTACCAAAAAAATATTATAAATCTTATATCTTCTGTGATATTTGTTCCTGGGTCTTATTTTACAGAAACTGAAGCGGTACTTTTTATACCCTATACCACTATGTGGTTTGGGTATAATGACTTTGTGCTGCTGTTTGTAACAACCAAAAATATTTGACCTAGACCCATCTTTAATTATACCGATCGAATCAGAATCACTTTCTGAGTTGATTTAACAATGTCCGTCCGTCCGTCCGTCCGTCCGTCCGTCCGTCTGTGTGTCCATGTAAAGCTTGTAATCAAACTGCAGGTCGCAAATATGAATATATTTTGATGAAATTTGGTGTATAAGCTTTTGTCGGCCATGGGATAAACGCTATTGAAATTGGTGAGAATCGGTCCATGTTCAGACCTAGCCCCCATACAAATTACCCATATGAAATCGACATAAATTGCCATAAGATCCAAATTGTCATATAGATCTTACTCAAATTGGGTTTGTATGCGTTCATTACATCCACTAATGAGTAGTCCAAAAATGATCCCTTTGACCCCATATAGAGCTGCTTCCCGATCTTCAGTTAAATCTATTAAAAAACAAAGATATTGCATTGATTCTTCTCAAATTTTGTTTGTACATATTTTTGCAAAATACAAGAGACTTTACCAAACATGATCAGGATCGGTCCATTTTTGGACCTAGTCCCTTTATAGATATAGCATCCGATATGAACTTTTTCATATCTGCAGCCAAAAAAATTAATAAAAATCCCACTCAAATTTGGTTTTTGCTTATTTTCAATGTCCAGTTAGTTGGGCCTAAGAGATAGGGTTTCTAAACGCATGGTATAGGGTATCGTATAGTCGGTCTAGACCGACTATAATTTTCTTACTTGTTTTTAATTAAACTCATTTTAATCATTATTATTTTAATAATTTAGAGTCGTATATAATAAAAACACGTATATATTAAATCTTAACTATAATCATATCGTTGATAATTTTTTGACAATTTTATTTAAATCTTTGTGTCTTTCTAAGGCTTCTTCCCTTAAAAAAAACACCATCTTCGCATCCTATTATTGTTTTCACTTGTAGTTACTTACTTTTCTAAAGATTTTTTTTCTTCATCTTGTTGTTGTTTCTTTCTATTGTCTTACGACATTTGTTTACCTTGGATTAATTCTATTCTTTTCTTTTTCTTCTTATTCATTGACCAGCCAACAAGCTGTTTTAGTGCGAAAATAATTTACTGAACTGAACGAAACTAAACGTTAGATAAAAGAAAACAATGCAAAAACATTAAATAATGAACAACCAACAAAAATAAAAAAGGTCAAACAATTTTTAACAAATAAAGAAGAAACAGGAAAGTATTAAGTGCTTTTTTTGGGAGTTTGTTCTATTGTTTGGCAATCTTGCGATTAACAGTGCAAAATTACTGCTAAGGGAGGTCCTTAATTTTGGTATAAAGAAAAAAAAAAAAAAACAAACAACGATACATAGAGGTGGTCCTTAATTTAAAATGGAAAAAATTGTGTTTATCATGATTTGGAAATTATTGCAGCAATATGTTCTTAAAGATTATTTTGAAATATTTCTTGTGGTTAAAGTTTGACAAGTGTTTGAGTTAATCATTTTAAAACAGAGATGAACAAACTGGAGCGCTCTTAATTTTTTTTTTTTTTTTTTAACGCAAGTGGCTTCAAAAATCTCATATTTCTAAGCTAAGAAACCATGGATCAATTGTAGAAAAATTATTTACATCGGATTTTCGGAATTTTTATTTGAAAAAAATACTGACTTTTTTAATAGGTTTTTGTGGAAATAATCGTATATTAATCGTAATTTGTTTTAAAATCTTAATATAAACTCAATCGTTATTCTTAAATATTTCTTACTTGGTCAAGCTCAAGGTATTTTTTCGCACTCAAATGTGGATATGTCTATAATTCATACCGAGCTTGACCCATTAGTTTTTCTTAATTTTTAAATCCAAAGTCAGTCTCGATAAAGCCCTTAAACTCCACTACATCGAATGCTTTCAAGAAATATAAACAAACAAATCTTAGGCAATTATTTTAATGACAATTATTAAGGCTCCCCACAATCTTTGTTTACCCTTTGTATTATTCTGAATAAATGATATTAAAAATCTCTTTTGGTTGGAGATGTTACACCTTTTGGTTGTCCCTTTTTTATAACAAAAAAAACTCTCTGTTAAATATTTTAAATTCTTTTATTTGATGGATTTCACAATTAATTAAAATTTTTTTTTTCAAAATTAAGTTTAAGCGACAAGTGTCTGGTTGTAAATCAAAATGGTAAGTAAAGTTAGAAAAATGCCGTTCAATTTTATTATACTTCGGTTTAACAAATTGAAACGGCTGAATGTAAATTTCGAAATTTCTTGCAACGAGTGCTAAATTTACATGGTGATAATTAATAATTCAATAATTTTAGCGATTTTCTTCAACTAATATTACGATTAATATTAAAAATAATTACAATTATATAACCTTTTTTCTTTGTTTTATTATTTTTAGTGTCCAAATTTGTTTAGAAACTTTTATTTGTCAAACTGAGCTTCAAACCATTGCTTGCTACCCATTATTTAGCTCTAAGTCAAGCTCAGTAATTGATCATAAATTCTGCGAAATTCAGTCGTATAACATCAAGTTTCTAAAGGATATTTAAAAAGACAAAGGAAAGAGCTCAAGCATAGACTTAATCATAGATCCCCTTAGAATCAAATGTTATAAATGATCGAAGATATTTTATATTCAAAGTCAAACTCAATTAAAAATCTTCACTTTGTTAAAAGTCGTACTCAATTTATTTGGTTTATTTATATTTAAAAGAAAAGTTTTTCCAATATTGCTCAAAATCAAAGGTTTATTAAGGCTTAAAGCCAGACTCAACCGTATTTCCTTCTTTTGTAAGAAGTCTAGCTTAATTGAAGGTCGTTTTATATATCACCGATTTAGGCTGCTTCAGTCGTACGTTTTTTTTTTTTTTTCAGTTTTAAGACTAGCACAACAGCATGATTTACTTAGTTTAAATGACAGCCGTAAATGCAGGATTTTCTTAAGCCAAAACCACCTGGAGGTCTCTTAAATCCATCTGTATTAAGCCAGGCTTAGTCATACATCTAAAAATAATCTCATATTTTTCCAAAGACTGTCTAACTCATTAATCAAAGGATGTCTAAAAATTAAAACTTAAACTTAATCGTAAGAGTCTTTTTAATAAATTTGTCCGACTTGATTTTAGGTATATTGGTTTTAATGACAGACGTAGTCAATGGTGCTCTTTCAAAAAATAGTCAAGCTTAAGAAGAACTCTAGAGAAAAGTCATGCTAAAGCACGATTCTTTGAAAGATATCTCTCAATTTAAAATAGTTAATTGATTTTAGTTCTAAAGCTCTACGTAATTATCAATTTTCACTCTATTTAAACCAATTCTTCTTTGAGTCAAATTCAGGCTTAATCGAACGTCTTCGAAAAATTTATCTCAATCAAAAGTTATTTTGTCTGTTACATTTTAAAGACATACTCAATTGTAGGTCCTCCTCAGATCAAAGATTATAGAGACTGACATAATCATAGTAGCTTAATTAAAAGTCTTCGAAAGTTTCGTCTTAATAAAGTTATTATTTTTGTTGAATTGCAAAGCCAGACTCATTTTTAAATACTGACGCTTGATCGTAAGTATTCTTAAAATCATAAATTAAAATCGATGGTAAATAAATTAAAATAAATTAAAATCAGTCAATGGAAATATTAATTTTAAAGTTAGGCTCAATTGTAGGTCTTTTTTAAATTTAAAGTCAAGCTCAAACGTAGGTCTTTACATACTTATCAAAATCAAAATTTAAACTTATACGTTTCATTTTCTCCTGAAGCCTAGTTCAGTGTGCACGTTCTACTAACGGTACCCTGTATTAAATCTGGTTTACGTTTACGATGTTATTTTTTAGAAGTCAGTTTTTATATAAAATCACAGGATAAGCTCAAAGGTCAGGCTAATCGATAACATCAATAGATTTAAAGTTCATATTAATCGTAAGCCTTTTAATTTCCAAAGCCAGAATCAATCATAGCTTTAAATTTTGTCACAACTCGCTCAGTTGCTGGTTTTGTTATATTTATAATCCCATCATTTATTTAATTTTTAGTCTGGTTCAATCCGAGAATTTTTTAAATTTCAAATTGGGCTTCATCCCAAGACCTCTTCGAACATAGCTTTAAAATCAGCCTATTCTAATGTGTAAATTTTTCAAATAAAAACAAGTAAAAAAATTATAGTCGGTCTAGACCGACTATACGATACCCTATACCATGCGTTTAGAGACCCTATCTCTCAGGCCCAACTAACTGGATATAGAAAATAAGCATAAACCAAATTTGAGTGGGATTTTTATTAATTTTTTCGGCTGCACATATGAAAAAGTTCATATCGAATGCTATATCTATATGGGCACTAGGCCCAAAAATGGACCGATCCTGACCATGTTTGGTAAAGTCTCTTGTATTTTGCAAAAATATATACAAACAAAATTTGAGAACAATCAGTGCAATATTTTTGTTTTTTGATAGATTTAAGTGAAGATCGGGAAGCAGCTCTATATGGGGCTTATGACTAAGAGTTATCCAATAGGGATCATTTTTGGACTACTGATTAATGGATGTAATATATACATACAAACCCAATTTGACTAAGATTTGTATGATAATTTGGATCTTATGGCAATATATGTTGATTTCATAGGGGTCATTTGTATGGGGGCTAGGTCTGAACATGGACCGATTCTCACCAATTTCAAAAGCGTTTATCCCATGGCCGATGAAAGATTAAATATCAAATTTCATCAAAATATATTCATATTTGCGACCTGCAGTTTGATTACAAGCTTTACATGGACCCACAGACGGACGGACGGACGGACGGACGGACATCGTTAAATCGAATCAGATAATGATTCTGATTCGATCGGTATAATTAAAGACGGGTGTAGGTCAAATATTTTTGGTTGTTACAAACAGCAGCACAAAGTCATTATACCCAAACCACATAGTGGTATAGGGTATAATTATTTTTTGTTTTCAGCCTAGCTCAATAGTGTTTTGTGATCAGAGTTGCCATAATTTGAAAACGTAACGTACTGGATTCAAAAAAAAGTTGCAAAATTTTTTTTTTTAATTTTTATTACCTTTATATTGAAAAATTAAATACTTATTAATAAATTCTTTGGTTTTTAAATCGAAAAATTGACATAAAACATAAGTTTCGATTTATATTTTTTAAATTTTAATTAAAATTATTTCGGATTTCATCTGTAATTTTTTTTACATCAAATTGAGCTTTTTAATTTTAAATGAAATATTTTTAATATTAGAGGGATTTTTTTTAATTTCAAATATAACAGAATTTACATTATCAAAAGATACGATTATATTACAATAATTGGTTAATAGAATCTAATATTTCTGTGATGTCTTCATCCTCAAGTTCTTCTTAGCTCTGGTATTTTTCTGACGATCGACTTTTATCAACGACATCGCTCGGTATATTGTAAGTGTAACAGCACCCATTTTTCAATTTCAAACCTTCTTTTATATGTATTACAGAACATAACAACTCGGATTTTATTCTGTTCAGAGTTTGCTTTTAACTAAAGTCATTAAAATAAACAAACGTTCAACTTCAGCTTTTGAGAAAGATAAAACTAATAAAGATAATACAAATATTGATACTCTTTAAATGGATTTTCGCTAATAGAATTTTTGTTAACTTCAATCATAAAGAGGGTGTATTCAGCGTTCTATCCCAATATTGTTCTGTGATATAACTCCATTGGATTTGAATTTTTTCTGTTTCACATGATCTAAATTTAAACTCTTCTAATATATTGGTTATCGCTTCTTTTACCCGGTTTAATGTGTTTTGTATTGAAAATTTTGGCATTTTTTTAATACAATAATATTTTTTGTCAATCGAGTTTTAATTCATTAAAAACTGTTGTTGGTGTTTACATTCTTCTATTTCAAAATATTTTGTTATATTTGTTGAAAGCAACGAGCAGAGTGGTGAAAATAATAGCGCACAAAACTCTCGTGTTACACTTTGAGAAATTAAAACATATCAATACCATAAAAATTAAAATTGTATATTCAAAAATAATGAAAAAAAAAAAATCAAAAAAAGATGCTAAAAGCAACTTTTTATTAATAGAAGATGCTAAGTTAGCATCTGGCATCTTTTCATAAATTTTGGATGCTAAACGACAAAAAAAAGTTGCTAAATTTGGCAACTAAAATGATAAAATGGCAACACTGTTTGTGATTGTTTTATATTTCAAAGCTATGCTCTACTATAGGTATTTTATACACTCCACAACAATGAGCAGAGGATATATGAAGGTTTGTTATTCTGTTTGAAATAATTGGAAAAGAAATCTCAACTCCTTCAAATCCTTATAAGAAGCGATGTTGAAAAAGTTATGTCCGTCTGTCCGTTTGTGCAAATCACGATCACGCCCTCAACAGGTCAGCACGATTACTAATTACTTGTGAAAATTATTTATAACAATCCTGAGAAGGTTTCTTACAAAAATCGTAAAATTCGGTTCAATAAGTCCCGAGATTTCAGTAAAAATGTAAAAAAAAGTTCTTGAAAAAAAACTATATTGTTGTTATTCTAAATTCTGCTTCTTGTGTGTAATACTTGTTGTTGTTGTTGCGGTAGTTGAATTTGTAGCCTTTGCTTCATGACTGTGTATGTCTGGGATACGCAATAAGTTCAGAGGTAAAGTCGTATGGCTTAAAGCCAGTTTGGCGCCGCCACCCACTATCGTTTTACTGCTGGATCCGCCGCTAAAGTAGGCGGCTGGGTTTGTCTAATATTTACTATCCTAATTAACGATCTTAATCTATTTTTCATTTTAAAATACTAGTATAAAAATGGTTAGAAAGCAAGAGAAAATGTATCTATAATATTAATAGGCTAGGCGATTTCTTGTGACCGATGTCTTGTTCTACCGTTTTATCCCGATTTTAACCAAACGTATATTATTTGAAACGTATTTCTTTTTAGCCGTTTGACAGATTTTTAATTTTTTTTCTTTGTTTTGAGTAAATTGCATTTCAAGTTGCACATACATAAAATTATACATATGCTATGTGTGTTGTATTAAACTTGTTAATGTGTTTGCTGATGAGTTTGTTATCTTCATTCACAATAATAATAAACCAAAAAGGTGTTGGTTTGTGAATTGGCTAAGTTGAGAAATAGAGTTGCCTAGAAATTGCACTCGAATTTCGAGCGCTGGAATCTGCTAGTTTAAATTACAACACTGAAATTAAATAATATGCTAATAAAAAAAATAAATAAATAAACTCTTGCATGTTTACTGAAGCTTTTCGCGGCTGAACCAACTTAAAATTGTCACGGACGAAAATCTGTTTTTTTAATTTAATAAGGTTCAGTCGATTTCTTTTTTCGTTTAGACATGACTCAGCAATTTTTCGGATAAAAGTTTTTTCTTTCTTTGAAAAAAATCCTTAGTAAATAAGAAATCATTATAATAAATACTGGTCAAAAAAGAAAAAAAATTGACTTTAAATTTAAATGGAAATTTTTATTCTTTCATTTAATAAATAATTTTATAAGAGCCTAAAGATATGCTAATCAATTTTAGCCAATTTACAATTTAACATTTTTTAAATAAAATTCATTAAATTTCCTTATAAATATTTGTTGAACACACAGAAGATATATAAATGGGATTGTTAATTAATAATTTTAAAAGAGCCGAAAGGTATGCTAATCAATTTTAGCCAATTCACAATTCAACAGAGGGCTTTTGACGTTTATAATAATGTATGTATTAGTAGCAACTTTAAATGAAAATAAAAATAAAATCCAGACGGTGCAAATCTGTAAATCTGGTGGACAGCTAAAAAGAAATACCTTTCAAATGAGGTATGTTTAATCAAAATTGGTTACCAATTACAACTTCTATATCGGTCACGTGAAATCGCCTTGTCTATTAATATTATACCAGCAGATTCCAGCGCTCGAAATTCGAGTGCATTTTCTAGACAACTTTATTTTTCAATTAGCCAATTCACAAACCAATACTTTTTAGTTTATTATTATTGTGAATGATGAAAACAAACTCATTAACAAACACATTAACAAATTTAATAATTTTATGTATGTGTTAGTAGCAACTTTAAATGCAATTTACTCAAAATAAAAAAGAAAAATTAATAATCTGTGAATCTGATGAAAAGCTAAAAAGAAATACCTTCAAATAATATACGATTGTTGGAAATCGGGATAAAACGGTTTAACAAAATATCGGTAACAAGAAATCGCCTTGCTTATTAATATTATAGATCAACACTTAAAGGTTAAATAAGTGTATTAACCTTAATTATAACATTGAGCTTAAGATGTTAAAACGCCCCTACTTAATTATATTAAATTTTACTTGCTATTAAGTTGTCGTTTATGTAGAAGTGACGCTTAATCGTAATCTTCAATTTTTCAAAAATCGAAAAAAATCAAAAAGCGCTGAAACTTTAACTTATACCCCAGGCACAATCGGGTACTTCTTTAAATTTCCAAATCCAGAAATTTAATTTGTAGGATTCGTTATATCATTGTAATCTTTAATCTGGCTCAAAGCCAGCCTATTTTACTACGATTCGGACTGAATCTTTTTCAAATTAATAGCTGTTATGGTCTACAGCCTAATTCTGTTCTTTTATAGATTAATGATGGGCTCTACCATAGTTATTTTTAAGTACTAAATCTGGCTTACTTCTACGAAATAGCTTTTTACACTTCAAGCTTCCATTAGCGCAAGTCAAGACCTAAATAAAAATTCAAATATAAATAAACTTTATATATAAGAAATGCTCAATTATATATCTTCTCTAATCTTAAAGTCAAGCTCAATTGTAAGTTTTGGCAAAGTCAAACTTCAAACTCCAAATTAAGCTTTGTAATCAGTCTATCTCTCTATTAAATAAATATAAAAAATAAGAAAATTACCCTAGACAGACTGTGCAATACCCCATACCATGCGTTAAGAGAATTGGCCTTAGGTAAAACTACTTGGGTATATAAAATAAGTAGAAACCAAATCTGAGTGGAGTTTTTTGCATGCAGTTCGGAAAAAGTTCGTATTGCATGCTACGAGTGAGTATATTTATATGGGGACTTGGTCGAAAAATTGATCGATTCTGAACATATTTGGTAAAACCACTTATTTTAGATTTTATGGCAATTTATTCGATCCTATATGGGAAATCTATTTGGGCACTAGGTCTGAACATGCACCGATTTTCATCGATTTCAATAGATTTTGTTATATGGCCGGTAGAGGCTTATATATCAAATTTCATCAAATTATATTCATATTTGCGACCTGTAGTTTGGTTGAACGGACAGGCGGGCGGACGTCTGGACATCGCTAAATCAAATCAGAAAGAGATACAGAGCCGATCGATAATTACTAGCAGATTCCAGCGCTCGAAATTCGAGTGCAATTTCTAGGCAACTTTCAAGTTAGCCAATTTACAAACCAACAATTTTTTGGTTTATTATTATTGTAAATGAAGATGACAAACTCATTAACAAATTTAACAAAGACGCACATAGCATCCATAATATTAATAGGCTAGGCGATTTCTTGTGACTGATATTTTGTTCTACCATTTTATCCCGATTTTGACCAAACGTATATTATTTGAAAGGTATTTCTTTTTAGCCGATTTGCAGATTTACGAATTTGTAAATTTTTTCCTTTATTTTGAGTAAATTGCATTTGAAGTTGCTAGTAACACATATATAAAATTATACAATGATATATGTCTGTTTATTAAATTTGTTAATGGGTTTGTAATAATAATGAGTTTGTTTTTTGTGTTGATTTGTGAATTGCCTCTAATTGGTCAGCATACTTTTAGGGTCTTTATTTAATGAAAAACTAAAATTTCCTAGAATTTGCGCTCGAATTTCGAGGGCTGGAATCGGCTAGTATGTATAATTTTATGTATGCGTTACTAGCGACTTAAAATTTACTCAAAGTAAAGAAAAAAAATTACCTTTCAAATAATATGCTTTTGGTCAAAAGCGGGATAAAACGGTAGAACAAAAAATCGGTAACAACAAATGGCCTAGCCTATTAATATTATAGATACACTCACCCTTAGTGGTAGGGTATAAAAATATTGTTCCTCACTGATTTATGAAAATTAGTCAGTATATGTTTCTTTTCTTTTCTTTTAAATTTCAATGAAAATTACAAAGAGTGGTAGCGGGTGTTATTTTCTAGATTAGCAGCTGCCATTAGTGGTTATTTTTAATAATGGCAATTATATTTTTGTGTGCGTGTTTTTATCAGCAAAAGATGAACAACTTAATAAAGTCATTTATTTCGTGGCCCCTTCCGTCTATGGCTTAAAAATTTATCTTAAAATTGTAATCAAATATGAGTTTTTTTTTTTTTTGTAAACGAGACGTATTAAAACTTTCTTTAGCCCAAAGTCCCTTCATAAATTCTTTTTAATGTTTAGAGTAAATTACCTTCAATTATTCTTGATAAAAAAAAAATACCAAAAATGATGTCAAACTTAAACTTTTGTAAATAATCGTTTAAATAAAAAGCAAAAGAGGAATATATATAATTCATGAGCTGTTCATGCATGCATGATATTTATATATTTTTCATATTAAGTTGGCTTTTTATTTTTAACATCTGTGATTTTCTAGTGATTTGAGATTCAAGAGATTCAAATTATAGTGTTTGGTCTAGTCATTGTAGCTTATAATGGGATTTTTCTTATGTCAGTGGTTAATGGTAATCTTAGTTTTTCTAAACCGTTTATGGCCAAGCCCAGTTTTTTTTCTGTCTATAATAATTTGCTAATTTTTCTAGTTGCACTGTTTTTGTTGCAGAAAACTGTTACGAGTCTTAATACCCTATACGACTATGTGGTCAGGGTATAATGACTTTATGCTGATGTTTGTAACTAAAAAAAATATTTGACCCATAGTACACACAGAAAAAATATTTGCCAACCGAATTGTTCTAAACTGAAACAATTGTATTTTCGATTGTATTAACAGAAATTTCATAGCATCTGTTAGTTTTCTATTATGATAAAATATTTACTGGTAAGACAATAGAATTGTAATCATAGTGAACCCGAAATTCGGTTATTAGCATTATCGCAATTCTGTTGGCAATAAATTCGGTAGCCACAATGTATGTATGAACACTGCAAATTGGTGGAAATCGGTTCATGTTCAGACCTAGTCTCCATACAAATGACCTCTATGAGATGGACTTAAATTGCAATAGTATCCAAATTATCTTATAGATATCGGTGAAATTGTGCTTGTGTGTGTTTATTACATCCATTAATCAGTATTGAAAAAAAATAAACCCCATACGACAATTCTTAGCCATAGCCCCCATATAAAGCTACATCCCGATCTTCAAATTCAATTTTCATTTTTTTTTTTTTTATCATTTTCCATTTTGCACTTTTCAATTTTCATCTTTCGTTTTTTATTTTAAGTTCTTCATTTTTTAATTCTCATTTTCCATTTTTCATTTTCCATTTTCCACTTCTCATTTTTCATTTTTCATTTTCCATTTTCCATTTTCCATTTTCAATTTTTCTTTTCATTTTCCATTTTTCAATTTTCATTTTGCATTTTTCATTTTCCATTTTTCATTTTTATATTTTCATTTTTATTTTTCCATTTTTCATTTTTCCTATTCCACTTTCCATTTTTCATTTTTAATTTTTCATTTTCCATTTGCCATTTTTAATTTTTTATTTTCCAATTTTCATTTTTAATTTTCCATTTTCCATTTTTAATTTTTCGTTTTCCGTTATCCGTTTTCCATTTTTCATTTTTCATTTTTCAATTTTAATTATTCATTTTTCATTTTCCATTTTTCAATTTTCATTTATCATTTTTCATGTTCCATTTCCTTTTCTCATTTTCCATTTTTAATTTTTTTATTTTTCATTTTCCATTTTTCATTTTCATTTTTTATTTTCCATTTTCCATTTTTCAGTTTCCATTTTTCACTTTCCATTTTCCATTTTTCATTTTTCATTTTCCATTTTCCAATTTTCATTTTTAATTTTCAATTTTCCATTTTTAATTTTTCGTTATCCGTTTTCCGTTTTCCATTTTTCATTTTCCATTTTTCAATTTTGATTTTTCATTTTTCATTTTTCATTTTCCATTATTCAATTTTCATTTTTCATTTTTCATGTTCCATTTTCCATTTTCCATTTCTCATTTTCAATTTTTCATTTCTCATTTTCCATTTTCCATTTTTCATTTTTCATTTTGCACTTTTCAATTTCCATTTTTCATTTTCCATTTTTCATTTTCCATTTTTCACTTTCCATTTTCCATTTTTCATTTTTCATTTTCCATTTTCCATTTTCCTTTTTATATTTATCATTTTTCATTTTCCATTTTCCAATTTTCATTTCTCCTTTTCCGATTTTCATTTTTCATTTTCCATTTTTCAATTTTAATTTTTCATTTTTCATTTTACATTTTTCATTTTTAATTTTTCATTTTTCATTTTTCATGTTCCATTTTCCATTTCTCATTTTCCATTTCTAATTTTTCATTTTTCGTTTTCCATTTTTCATTTTTCATTTTCCATTTTTCATTTTTCATTTTTCATTTTTCAATTTTCTTTTTTCATTTTTCATTTTTGAATTTTCAATTTTCATTTCCCATTTTCCATTTTTCATTTTCCATTTTCCATTTTTCATTTTCCATTTTTTATTTTTATTAATTTTTAATTTTTAATTTTAATGATAAAAAAAATATGTGGCAAAACTGGCTTAGGCCAATGTGACACGTGCAGTATTAATATACACACAACTGTAATGACTTCAACAATACGAAGAATTACAACATATACAACATATCTTAAGAAAAACAACAAACACACTGAAAAATTTTATTTTTTCAAGAGTTTTTCAAAGTTTCATTCATAGCTCGTGAACCCTTTGACCGATTTTGACGATTTCAAATAGCAACTCCTTTGGGATGTTAATAAACGATTTTATACAAAAACGAACGGTCTAGCTTAGATACTGACGGCGTGATCGTGATTTCCACAGACAAACGGACAGACGGACAGACGGTCATCGGTAAATCAACTTCCCTTGTTATAAGGTTTAAGAAAATATATTTTTTTGGGGTCTCAGGAATTTATTTCGATGCGTTACAAACGGAATGACAAACCTATATATACCCTCTGCCACTGAGTTGTGGAGGGTATAAAAATAAGTGACCTTAGCAAATACGGTGAGGATCGGTCGATTATTCGACCTAAAAAAATTAATAACAATGCCACTCAAATTTGGTTTATGCTTATTCTCTATATCTAATTAGTTGGGCCTAAGTAATAGGGTATCATATAGTCGGCTATAATTTTCATACTTGTTTTTTTTTTTTTTTTTTTTTGTTGGCTACCGAACAAATTAACTTGAATTGCAAATAAAATTTTTTAATCTAGAGAATGGAAATATTTTGTTGTAATAATTTAAAGACTACAGTTAAAATATTTTAAATGTACATTTTGTTAAAAATTAAATCTAATAAGGATTATTCGTTTGTTTAAAATTACATTTAATCACCAATCTTCTTAAAATCAAAAAAATATTTTGTGGTAATATTTAAATGTAGTATGGCTTTATTTCAGCACTTTTAATCTGTTGCTTTTTCAGCACTTATAATAGCTTTTAAAGTTAGTGCGTTGTTCTTTAGTCCAACTCGCAGGCTTATTCACAGGGGTTTAATAATAAAAAAAAATCAGGATATATCTTTGGATTTCCTAAAGCCTAATTAAGATCTAGGAGTGGGTCTTCTTTTAGAGGCCAAAATCAAGGTGAATTATTGTAATGGTATGTAGATAAATAGCGAAATAAGTATCTGTTAAGACTTTAACGGAGAAGGTTCATGTTAATATTTTCCGTTAGCTACTAAATATGGTGTCTCGACTAGCCATAATTTGTGGCAATGTTGAGGTCAATGGCTAGTGGAGACAGCTAATATTCATTTCATGACTAAAAAATCCAACTTTTTGCTATGACAGAAAATCTGACAAAAACTTACCATTAATTTGAAGTTTAATTCGATTTTGACGTTACAGTATATTAAAATGGCGCAACTTAAATTAAATAAAAGCGAAATTATTAATTTCATTCTAAAAAAGGATTCACCCAAAATCTCGTCCTTTTCTTTCATTTTTTTCTTCTTCAATTTGTGTTTTTAGTTTTTTTAGCTCTTTTACATCATTGAGTACAAGAACGCAATTTTGTTGACTACGGTTCAAAGACATTTTGGAAATGAAATGTCTAAACATAATTTGCTTATTTCGCGTTTTGTCTCATTTTGTTTCACTGACTTCAACATGAACATTGCCATGAATTGTAGCCAGTCGAGACACCGCGTAACATGAGCAAACAAAAATTCTTATTTAAGTAAACAATGAATATCTAAATATTTTATTAATTAAATTAGGATTGTACACATATATCTGACATATAATAAATTTTTTTCACTCTTATTTTTTAATTTCATATAAAAAATTATATATTTTCACATATAACAGCATGCAATATTCAAGTAGTCTAAGCGATCATTTTAGAACGAACTGAATGGGCTTGTGATAAGTCGGCTAAAAGCCCCAATGAATTGTTCCTCAGGATAAAAGATGGGCAGGACCAAATTAAAAAAAAAAACAGATTTTTCTCAAAAGTATAATTTTCAAATGGCCAAAATGGTTATTTCTAGTCGAACTGAATGGGATGTTTTTGATTGTTTGGTTTTACTAACATGTTAATAAAAACTAAAGAACGGCCATTTAATAAAAAGAATTTGCAGTAATGCCGGCAAAATAAATAAATTTTGATATTGTTTCTATCTTTTTTCCTGATAAACACCCGAAGTTAAACTATAGAGCTTTTAACGAAGGAAATAGGTTCAATTCCATAAAAAAATACGATTAATTCTGAATATTACTTCTGATAATTAAATAATTTCTTTTAAATTCTGTCTTTGGTCTATGTAACTCACGCTTTGAGATTGCAGATATTGGATCAACTTATGAAGATTAAAAAGCTAAAAGCAACGAAAGGGTAAAAATAACCAAATGCACTAAAAAGGCACATTTTCTATCTTATTAACAACTTAATCTTGGACTATTTAGATTCTATCAAACAAACATACATCAGGCAAGGGAAACTTTTTAGATGTACGAAAGTTAAGGATTCCACAAGAGAAAAGTTTCACTTATAAAAGTATATTTTCTTTAAAAAGACCCCTATTTAAACTCTTTCTTTTAACCCATTCTCTCTGTCTGTCTGTCGTGGGTCAACCCCATTTCCCCTCATCCAATTGATTTGAAACTTGGCCCATAGTTTTGTTGTGACTACAGATTAATTTTGGATTAGTCACGTACAGTCACGCATAGTCACACACAGTCACGGAGTGATCGAAATGTCATTTCCCCTCATCCGATGGATCTGGCACTTGGTCCATACACTTGCTGTGGTAAAAACATTAACTTTGACTTAGTCACGCACAGTCACGCATGGCCACGCACAGTCAAGGAGAAACTTAAAACGGATTTTCTCTCATCCAATCAATCTGAAAGTTGGTCGATATACTTGCTGTAAGGAAAGATTTACTTCGACATAGTCACGCACAGTCACGCATAGTCACGCACAGTCACGGAGTGATCTAAAAGACATTTCCCCTCATCCGATCGATCTAAAACTTGGTCGATAGACTTGCTGTGAAAAAAGATTAACTTTGACATAGTCACGCACAGTCAGGCAAAGTCACGCACAGCCACGGAGAGATTAAAACCCCATTTCCCCTCATACAACCAATCTGAAACATGGTCCATAGACTTATTGTGACAAAAGCTTAATTTTAAAATTGTCACGCAAAGTCACGCACAGTCACGGAGCAATTCAAAACTCATATACATAAGAAAAGAAAGAGTTTTAATAAAAACTTTGTTTTTATGGGTTAGGTTATTTATAGTATTCTTTCTTAAAAAATAGATTTTCTTAAAACAGTTCATTTTCCTGAATAAAAATTTTCTTAAAAAGTACCTTTTCTTAAAAAAGTAACAACTGTTAAAAGTAACAATCGTTAAAAGTATCTTATGTTAAAAAGTACCTTCTCTAAGAAGGGTCCTTTTCTTAAAAATTATCTTTTCTCAATATGTCCATTTTAGAAAAAAGGATCCTTTTCATTAAAAAGTGCCTTAAAAAAATTTAAGTTTCTTAGAAAAGGCCATTTTTCTTAAAAAGTACATTTTCTTAATAAACTGCTTTTTCTAAAAAAAATTCCTTTTGACCAACAAAATACCATTTTCTAAAAAAAAATCCTTTTTCTCAAGAAACTACCTTTTTCATTAAAGTACATTTTTCCTAAAAAAAATATCTTCTTTAACACAAAGTACTTTTTCTAAATGGAACTTTTATAAAACAGTAAATTTTTTTAAAAAAGTGCCGTTTCTCGAAGAAGTGCCGTATATTGAAAAGGTATCTATTTTTAAAATTACATTTTCTTACAAAAGAACCCTTTCTTAAAAGAGAACTGTTTCTTTAAAAAGTACCTTTTCTTAAAAGTTAATTTTCTTATTCAAGTACCCTTTCTTAAAAAAGTACCTTTTCTTAAAAAGGACCTTTTCGTAAAGAAAGAAACTTTTCTTAAAAAATAAACTTTTCAATTTCTTAAGAAAGTATCTTGTCCTAAAATGGGAAATTTTCATAAAAAGTAACTTTTCTTAAAAAAGTAACGTATTTGAAAAAAGTAAATTTTTAAAAAAAAAATATATTTTCTTTACAATTAGTTAGGAAATCGATCATTTGTGAATAATATGTTCTACCTCAAGCAAATCTTTTTTTCACCACAAAAACAATTTATCACGTAAAATATTTTATTCGTAATTAATTTAATATTTATTTTAATATGTATTTTTTTGTTATTTCAATACTTGCTGATAAAAAATATTTTCTTATTTTTTATTTAGTGCAACAATTATCAAATTTTTCGGCGTTCCTACTTTGGAGCAAGGTATTTATAGCTGCCCAAGAGAAGAATATGGATTTTCTGATCTAAATCAGGCAAGACTTAACTATTGGCGATTTCTGATTTTGGCGACTTTAATTTTGGCGATTTTTGATTTTGAAGATTTGTGTTTTGGCGATTTTTTTTATTTTGCGGTTTTGGGTTTTGGCGATTTTCGATTTTGGCGATTTTTATTTTGACGATTTTTGAATTTGGCGATTCCGCCCATATCTTCTCACAGTGATAATTAATGTACTTGTCAAAAGTTTCAAAACCGTCGCTTTCGTAGCACTTCAAATTTTTTTTGTATAGGGAGTGCCACGCCCACTAATCCCATCCCGCCCAATTTTTATCAGACTACTCACATTAAAACCTGATGGACTCATGCAAACTGTCGAGGCTTTCCCCTTTATATTACACCAATTATATGATAATGCCCATTTGTTGTTCGAGTAATCACATAAAAACTTATGGGCTCACAAGGCTTTCCCTTTTATAGTACACTAGTTATATGACATTATGTATTTACGCCCATTCACGCCCATATTTGTTAGATTAATCACATGAATAACTTATGGGATTACGTGAAGTCCCAAGGCTCTCACTATTACAGTACTCCAGATACATGACATTTTACATTTAACTTGTGTGGGAGGTGCCACGCCCATTGGTTCGACTATGCCCATTTTCCGTCCCACTACTCACATTAATAATAGATGCCCTCAGACAAATTTGTAAAGCTTTCTCTGTCATAGCACTGAATTATTGAATTATTACTTTGTATGGGAGGTGCCACGCCCACATATCCCATCCCGCCTATTTCCGGCATTGGTACTAATGTGAATAACAGTTGACATCACACAATTTTCAAGGCTCTCTCTGTCATATTACTCAATATATACGATATTAAAAGTTCACTTTATATGGGAGGTGCCACATATTATATTTTGTCCTGTGCTTCCTATAAGGAACAAAGGGCCACAACGAACTCCTTCCATTCGGTCCTATTTGATGATAGGTGTTTGATTTCCCTCCAGCTTAGCCCATCGAGTGTTCTAGCCATATTTTGTTTTGGCTTTATTTCCTTTCTTTCCAAAATTAACTTCCAGGTATCATCAGACATCCACTGTGCTCTTTTGGGGGTCTTGTAACCGATATGTTCCTTGGCAGCATCGTTGAAGTTATTATTTATGTTTTGCCACTCTATCACCGGGTGTGCTCGCTGTAAAACAAGGCCCCCTTTTAGTTCGTCCACGTACTTGTGACGGATTTGAACGTTTTTCAGTTTGCGTACGTCATGTTTTCGTTCAGCGGATGGTGGTTTACAGATAGCAGCTACCTTTAGGCGAATATTTCCAATTACAAGATGATGGTCTGTTGAACAGTCTGTACCGCGTTTGGAACGTACGTCCAGAAGAGTCCTGCGCCATGATTTGCTTATAGCAATATGGTCGATTTGGTTTTCGGTCACTTGTGGCTAGTTTTGTGGGGAAATATGGTGCCTCCGATCACGAGATTGTTGTTGCTACATATTTCCGTAAAAAGCTCTCCGTTTTCCGTCATTCTACCGATGACATGCTGCCCCATTATGGTGTCTCTTCCAGTGTTGTCTGCTCCAATCTGTGCGTTGAAATCACCCATGAGTATCAAGATATCACCTCGCGGTATTAATGACAGCACTCTGTTCAGGTGGCTGTAAAAATTTTCCTTATCCGAATATTCAGATGTTTCTGTTGGTGCATAGCACTGCACGCAGGTAAGGTTTCTAGCCCTAGTGAGGAATCTGGCTGTGATTATTCTGTCACCATATGGTTTCCAGTTGATCAGTGCACTACGGGCTTCCTTGGATAAGAGTAATCCGACTCCGCTCGACCTTCGCTCGTTCGGTGGCTTACCGGAGTATAAAAAAGTAAGGTTTTCGGAGGTATTGAATTCTCCTGCTTCCGGCCATCTGGTTTCGCGCAATCCTAAAAGTAGCAGGTTGTAGTTGGCAAAATCTCTGCATACTTGGGCCAGTTTAGATGTATCTAGGAGTGTGCGTACGTTCCATGTTCCTATTCGTGTCATTTTTTTCATGCTAAAGGTCGTCATTTTGGGGATCCGTTGGTAATTATTTGTTGTGGTTTCAGTAATCATTGGTGTTTAGGATTGAGTGACTGATTAGGGCTCCCATCCGATCCTAGTGTTGGGGCTGCCAACAACCTCTAGGGAGGTAAAGGACAGTTGAGTTTCAGTGGATTGCACCTAATTACCTGAGACGCATCGGTTTTGGAATGCCATTCAGGTTACTCAACTGTGTGCCTTCTCACTCTAGCTACCCGCCAGACGGGTGTCTGAAAGGCATTACCGGGGGATACTTGGTATAAGACCGGAAGTAGTGAGCTGCTTGAGAATTTCAAACAGAGGTATCGCTTCTTGACATCCCAGTTGATGACAGACAGATAGCTTTCCGCACAAGTGCACCTCTGTGAAAAAGCCCATCCCCCATGGGAGGTGCCACGCCCACTAAAAATATCAAAAAAGTTGTGGCCTATGTCCATTTTTAAGGACCATTGTAATTATTGGAATCAACATTTATAAAATCAGATGAGTACTTGCGGAGATTACCTCTACAAAAAACAAACGAACACACATTACCTCTATTGGCCGCCACGACGACGCTTACAGGACCATATCCTTTTCATGAAATTTTCCATAACCAAATCGTAAATTGGCTGCCCTCTGTCCTCGATAGCCTCACGAATTCTAGCTTTGAGGTCTTGAATCGACGCTGGGCTGTTGGCGTAGACCTTATCCTTCACGTGGCCCCAAAGGAAGAAGTCGCAAAGTGTTAAATACAAGATCTGGCTGGCCAATTGTGATCACTCTGCGAGATATAACATGGTCCGGAAACTTGTCCCGTAAAACAGCAATGGTTTCGTTGTTTGTGTGGCACGTAGCGCCGTCTTGTTGAAAGTAAACGTTGTCCAGATCAATACCATCCAACTCCGACCATAAAATAAGACATTTGTGGAATGCCCAATTCCAAAGAACGACGAGGAATGGACAAACCTGGGTTTTCTTCAACATTTTGGGCTACAGCAGCAATATTCTCAGTGGTTCTTGAGCGATGTGTACGGGTTTTATTCTTCACATCACTAATTTGTCCCAACAGTTCGAATTTTTTCACCAATTTCTGGATTGCGGTTCCGACAGGTGCTTCAGGACGACCCAAAAAGTCTTTGGTTTTGCGAACTGTGACTGCAAGATTTTCACCATTTTTGTAGTGAATTTTAATAATTTCAATGCGTTGTTGAAGCGTGTATCTTTCCATTTCTAAGAATGGCTTAGTTTTTACTTGTCAAATGTCAAAGAATAAAAGCTTCAAAAGTGACAGCAACCGAAATACCGGGTGATTCAAATAACACTTCTTGTTGGAAAACCCTTTATTAGCATAGATAAAACTATTTTCAAAAGAAATCTCTTCTTTTTTTCTCATAATAATTTTTTTATTTATTTTTTTCTACTTTTTTCTTATTTGAGTATAATTAATATTTTCTCTATTCCAAATTTAATGCCTCAACATCTTGGAGGACAAAGCCCAATTTAACACTCTTGCTTGAGTGATGACAATTTTTTTAAATGTCTGCAATGAATGGCGTAAGCTTTGAAAAATTCTAAACTTTTATAATAATATAAAATTGCTAGCTAGAAAAAATCATTCCTTTCACATCCCGATTAAATATATGCGATATCTATTGATTTCTTAAGAAAACAAAAAAAAAACTTTTACGAAAAAGAAAACTACCTACAACTGTTACAATTTCTATAAAATCACGACATAAACTTCAAAATCAAACATACAAAACTATGAATTTTAAGCAAAAGTTACAATTTCACACAAAAATAATGCACGAATTTTTCGAAATGAAAAGCAACAGAAAATAAATGAATTCATAAAAGTACAGGCTCTAAATGTTGCATATGGGTGACATTTACAAAATTATTACAAAAAGCCAAACAGACGTAAACCAAAGTAATCTGCAAATATGTTGCAAACAATAAAACTTTTACTGCGCACAAAGAAATAATGTTATATGAAGCAAAATATGCATATGGGATTTTTGTAGATATTGGCGGCGCTTATGTAAATTATCCATGGCCATAACTTTGAAAAAGCAACAAAAAGCTAAAATTTTAAATGGTAGCAAAATAAAAATATGTATTTAATTTAAAATGTGTATTTAACTAAACTCAACAGAAAAACTAACAAAAACAAAAACAGAACTTAGTAAAAATTGCTAATATAGCAGCTACTATTGGTAGCATGCTGCACCACCACCATGTATCATTGCTGCAATGTCAAATGTTCGGTAAACGAGTACGTTAATGCTGCTTTGTGGCAATAAACATAAAAATTGCATGCCTTGATTTTCAACTGAATCCATTTTATTATTCCTTATGCTCCATTTAAATAGAAATATTTACAGATCGATAGTTTTATTTCCCATAATATTTTATTAGTTGCAATGATTCCCAGAAATTAGTTGAAACATTAGGGACATTCACATTACGAAGTTTAGAGAATACGATATTCTTAAAATTACACAAATTTTGTGCAATATTTATTAAGACTTTCGAAAAGGCTATAACTTTAATTTGACTTTGGGTCTGGCTAGTACATTATATCTGTATTTACTGTTCAAAAGCCACAATGTGCACAATAAATTTAACTTTGGTGAATTCTCTAAATTATTTTTTTTTTTAATTTTTCAAAAAAAAAATCAAATTTTCCTAATACCACGTATTAAATAGTTTGTTTTTATCTATGCGATTTTCTAAAATTGTATTCATAACAAAGGTCATTGCCTAAATACACCACAGGGTCAATTTCGTTTTGTTGTTGTCATTTGGAAACGTTTTAATATTGCTCCTGTATCTGCTTTCGTTTTTCGTTGGTTCTTTTTCCATTTTCCAAATATATAAAAAAGGCAACATGAAATGCATTTGTTATTGCTCATGTTGTTAAACAAATTTGCATATTAAAACCAAAAAGTTTATTGTTTTATGGAAATTACCATTTAAAGTTGGCTATCTCATCTTTTACACAATACCAGAAGAGGATGAGTAAGAAGTAGAAGATGTCATGTTTCTTGCTGCGAGATTCTAGATTTTCCAAGATAGGTGTACCATAACAAGTGATATTTTACCTTTTTCTGTTTTTTGTTTTTTTTTTTAGTTTTTTATTTATCTGGTAAAAGGAAGTAGTGGTAACAATTGTATTATTTTTAAACGATGAGAGGTTAAAGTTTAGTTTGCACAAATTTGTTTTTTTTTTTTTTTGTTTGGTTATTTGTTGGTAGGCATGATATTTGATCGGAAGATATGATCACGTTTATAAACTATAATTTTTTCAAATGTTAGATGACATTAAAGTCCAAAATGGTATTTTTATTAAATGATCTTAGATAAATATAGTTTGCAGATCATATTGCACGAAAGCGCAGTAGCTTGTTAGATGGTTGGTTCTGCAGGAACAACTAAAAATTTTAATAAATCTTTCTCTAAATATGGTCGAAGACTTACAAGGAATGTCTTATGGGGGCCCAATCGTAGATCACGACGAAACTTGGAGCTGTTTTAGAAAACGAAAAATAAATGACCCGGCCGTTTTTCGGTTTTTCTATTGCAAATTTTTCACATTTAAGCCAAAGAACCTATATAAAAATTGGACATATAAAAAAAGTATCTACAGGGCCTACAGCGGAAAACAGAACCCAAAAAGCACTAAAAGGCGTTAAATTTGAATGAAACTGAAAGCGCTATAAACCCTAGTTAAGTTTCAAGGCGCCACGTTGAATGGTATTTTTATACCCTATACCATTATGTGGTTTGGGTATAATGACTTTGTGCTGCTGTTTGTAACAACCAAAAATATTTGACCTACACCCAACTTTAATTATACCGATCGAATCAGAATCACCATCTGATTCGACTTAACGATGTCCGTCCGTCCGTCCGTCTGCGTGTCCATGTAAAGTTTGCAATCAAACTGCAGGTCGCAAATATGAATATATTTTGATGAAATTTGGCATTTGATCTTACATCGGCCATGGGATGAACGCTATTGAAATTGGTGAGAATCGGTCCATGTTCAGACCTAGCTCCCATACAAATGACCCCTATGAAATCAACATATATTGCCATAATATCCAAATTATCATAAAAATCTTAGTCAAATTGGGTTTGTGTGTATATATTACATGCATTAATCAGTAGTCCAAAAATAATCCCTATTGGACAACTCTAAGTCATAGGCCCCATATAGAGCTGCTTCCCGATCTTCACTTAAATCTATCAAAAAACAAAAATATTGCACTGATTCTTCTCAAATTTTGCTTGTATATATTTTTGCAAAATACAAGAGACTTTACCAAACTTGGTCAGGATCGGTCCATTTTGGGCCTAGTCCCCATATAGATATAGCATCCGATATGAACTTTTTCATATCTGCAGCCGAAAAAATTAATAAAAATCCGACTCGAATTTGGTTTATGCTTATTTACTATATCCAGTTAGTTGGGCCTGAGAGATAGGGTCTCTAAACGCATGGTATAGGGTATCGTATAGTCGGTCTAGACCGACTATAATTTTCTTACTTGTTTTTTTTTTTGTTTAACCATCAATAGTAAACGAAATCAGTGAATTTGAAACCATGCGAAAAATCGAAGCCGAGTAAACTTGGAGGCCATATGGCCCAATGTGATACCCTTTGGAAAGTGTCTGAAAGATAGAGATAGAAAAAGAGATTTATAATGTAGGGAGTATGGAAAAAAAGAAAAGGTGAAAAAGAGCTCTTTCCTCCGCTTTGCGTCCCTCCTGAACCAGCGAGATTTCCTCAAGAAGTCCGCAAGGACGATAGTCGCCTGACATATACAAATATTAAAGCGAAGTGGATGAAAGTATGCCGAGGTATTCAGAAATTCAACTTCAAATACGAGGACTAGCTTAATGAGGATAACTTTCTGGATATATTAGCAGAATATGAACCCACTACATCAACATGATGTGCAAGACGAGGAAACTTGGCGATACCACCAACGATGTGACCAAGAACCATATACAGGAAGCGCTGTCTATTAAATATATTAAATATACAAAGGACAATAACAAAGTTTGGTCACAGATTACACCTTAAAAAGTATGATTCCGAATAAGCAAAAGATCAGAAAAAACCAAATACGGGATGCATTTTTCAAAGAAGGTGGACTAAAAGTAGACTACTCAAAATGCGGATATGGGAACTCAAACGATGGAAATACTTCGTGGAGATTTTTTGCATATGATGAGGCAGTAATTCGAATCACTTGAATTAGCAATCAAATCACTAAAAGTTTGGGAACGATCTAGAATGTTTTAAGCTGCAAAGAAAAGATTAATTCAAGTAGTCCGCAAGGACGCGTAGTTGAACATCGACTAAGCAACAGCTTATCGAAAAATCTTTGCTTTAGATATCTGAAGCGCCGCTCCTACAGTTTTGCACATTCACACAGAAAATGTAGCACTGACTCTCCTCGTCCATATACATACAGCTCCTACAAAAGTTAGCTCCTATTACAAAGTGTCCAGAGGGTACTCCTATAAGTAGGCTGATTGTTCCTTTACCAAAGCCAAGGAGTGCTTCCATTCTCCTTGCATTAGGCAAGGGCCATAAGATCTCGGATATTATGCAACAGGTCAGTTGTGTCCACCTTGTCCTTAATTCAAGATCAGCTGCCTCTTCAATAAGATTAGCCAGCTCGGACAGATTCTAATATCAGTCTCCACCATCCCGCTCAAAGATTCTGAGCCATTTAGTGCACACTCGTCAGCCCTCTCATTTCCTTTGTCCCTACTATGTCCTGGAACCCATATTAGCCTCACGGTGTGTTGTCGGATTTGTTCGAGGGACCTCATATATTCCCTCAGACACTTCGATCTAACAGTCCTCGCTTTCAGAGCTTTAAGAGCAGCTAGAGTGATCTCGATAATATTATCGGTTGTTGGATGCATATCACGCTCCATAATTTTTTTCGTTGCTATGAGAATTGCGTGAATCTCGGCCAGAAAAACGCTACATTTTTCAAGGATTTTGCGAAATACCTGAATGTCAAGACCCCTGACCCTGTACCCTCTTCCATCTTCGAACCGTTGCTATACACTGCTACCGCAGTCCTTTCTATGACTGACTCTGTGACGCAGTCATCGCTAGTCGGTATTTAGATCGTAAAGTTAACCACAAAGTTCATCACCGGCGACATATAATCGGTATTCCGATCAATTTGTATCCCGCCCACTGTCCGTAGGATTGTGCTATATCCCCAAGAGCTTTGTTCCCTTAAGTGGAGAGCCACTTTCGCTGCAGTGCTCTTGATGAAAATATCAATAGGCATGATGTTCAGCATTACTTCCAGTCCCGCCTGTGTTATCGAGGCCAATCTCTGTGCCTTCACAAGTCTAGAAAGTCTGGCCCCTACGTTCACAGCTTTCCACCACACCAGATTAATTAATTAATTAATTATCACACAATACACTCAGTGGATGATCTACGGTTTAAGCGCACATCTTTTGCCAAACGTCCTCCTGCAGGTGTAGAAGGTATATAACGCCTTCTTAGTCCTTTCCTCTACGTTACTCGAACAAGTGAGTTTAGAGTCTAGAATGACATTCAAATACTTCGCCTTCCTTGATAGTGCCAGAGTCTTCCCAGCCAGTCTTGGATGATTGAACTCAGGTACCTTTTCTTTCGGGAAGAGAACAAACTCGGTTTTAGAGGGGCTGACCCTCAGACCACTTTCCCTTGCCCATTGTGGTTAACCAATTTAAGTCGCCACGCCAGAAAAGGTCAAGAAAATTCACAAAATGATATTCATAAACGTCGCACAATGGCGCCTTTAGAACAAATGAGGTTGCAAACATCAAAAAATTGCTCACAGATTACCTTCAATAAAACCAGATTTTTTATTTAGAAGATATAACCCTTCAAAGTTGACCGATTATCAGTTTTCAAAAAACACATAATTTTTTGCCAGCTTGGGCCAGCTACAGATAGAATATAAAAAAAACTAGGTAACTAATAGCAATTTTTTTTTGTTTCTATTGATTTATGTACTGTACATATTGAAAAATAGGCTTAATCCCTGGATTAGTCTATTGCTGAAAGTTGGCGCATCAAGTGCTTTCTATATAGTGTGGAAAATTATTTTTGACACTCTAAAAATATTGCGATGAACAACTCAAAATTGTTTGATCTGTTTAGGAACTCAACCACCCCAATGGATTTCGTGGAAGCTGCTTTAGAAGAACTTGATAGCTTATACGATAATGTGCAGAGATGCTAAAGTACAACAAATAATCTTCGCCTGACATACGCAAATATAAAGACGAAATGGATGAAAGTATAACGAGGCACACAGAAATCCAACTCCAAATACGAGGACTGGCTTAATGAAGATAACTTCCTGGATACATTGCCAGAAGATGAATCACAAAAAAGAAGAAACTTGCCGATGCCACCAACGATTTGACCAATGACCATTTATCGCAAGCGCTGTCTTTTAAATATACAAAGGACATTAGCAAAGTTAGGTCGCAGATTACAAAATTTGTTACCGATGCAAACCCACTACCTTCAAAAGTATGATTCCGAAGAAGCTTTGCAACTACTTTAGATAAGGATAAGCAAAATATCAGAAAACCCCGAATACAGCATTTGTCAAAGAAGTTGGACTAAAAGTAGACTACTCCAAATGCGTATATGGAATTAACAATCAAAGCATTAATAGATTGGGAATGATCTTAAATATTTTAAGCCACAAAGAAAAAGTTATTTGTATAAAATATGGAAAACATGCTACAAAAACTGTTTCAATTTTGGCGGAAATGCACACACTGAAGAAATTGAACCCGACAGTCTATAAAATAATAATAATATAAAGAGCTTTCCGAAGAAGCTCGGGAGTCCCTCAACAAATTTTATAAAAAAAACATAGATGCTCCAAAATGTTCAAAGCATCAAGAGTGAGGCAAAGTGAGGACCTCTTCAACATGTTGGCAGCATCTTCCAAACCACTCATTTCATCTCTACTGAATGGGAAGTCACGAAAAGCAATTTCAAAAAATAAATTCGAAAAATCTTAATTTTTTTATATATGGGGGGTTTCATGTCAAGTGCACCAACTTTTGAAACCGATATCTTCCGATCGGGATGAAATTTGCACCAAGATTAGTCCTATTGGATAGTAGTTTAGACACAATTTTTCAATAAGATCGGTCCAGATCTCTCTGAGTTAGAGGGGATCAAAATTTGACATTTTGGCCAAACAGGTGTTTTTTCTCATCCATGTAACTTATTACCTATTGTTCTTAGAAAATTTTCTCCCAAATGGTTTAGATAGCTATTTCTTCAATATTTCGGAAAAAAATACTTTAAAAAAAAATTTTTTTTTTACTTTTTTTTTGCTAAATCAAAGCATTTTTTGCCTTTTTTTTCAAAAAGGGCATTTTTTTTTTTTTTCATAAGAAAGCTTAGGATTTTTCCATTAAGAGGTTTTTGGTCGCTTAGTGGAATGGGAGTGGGATATCTATCAAAATAAATGTTTTGTAACTCAAGACAACGGTTTTACAATTTTTCACAAATGCACAATTTTGAATTTTTTCCTATTTGTGTATAAAACCTTACAAATAAAACTTATACTGAGAAACTAGACAAATTAACCTTTCCGAAGGTATGTAACATACCTTCATAACATAACAGAAGAGAATGGTTATCTGTAACCTGAAAGAGTTATTTGCAACATTTCAATCTGAACACGAGGATGTTAAAATTGTCTTCACGAAATTAACCCAAATGAGGCCAAAACATTGCGTTTTGGCAGAAAGCAGCGGAACTCACACAGTATGCGTTTGCATTTACCATGAAAATGTTAAACTGATGTTGCAGGAAATCAACTTAAAGTATTTAACAGATAATTCGGCAGAAGATTTACACGATTACCGCGATTGCCTTAAATTAACTATGTGTCCTAATGCAACAACTTCTTGCCACTTAGGTGAATGTACCAATTGCCATCAAAGAAAATTTAATCAACTCTTTAGATCGAGAATATATAGAGGAGGTCAAATTTGATTCTTGGATTCAGACTGACAGATGCACATTGAAAACAATCATTTTAAATGTGGATGATTTTGTGGAAGAAATGTGTACAGGATTGCTAAACTTGAGAAACCATGACTTTTTAGTCAAAGAGCAATGGTCATTCTTCAAGGATTTGAAGATAGATTTGAAGTCTGGTGAATTCGTTATTTCATATGATTTCGCAGAAAACTATAAATATGTTCTTCAGGATGCCATACAAGCATTCCACTTCAATAACGACCAAGCAACTATATTCACAGTAGTTATTTACTACATGAAAGATGAAAAACTGGAACACAAAAGTATGGCAATCATATCCGACGATTTTAAACATGATTTTGTTGCAGTTTATGAGTACCAGAAGAGAATACTAAAATTTCTAAAAATCTAAATTTACAGTAAAGAAGGTATACTACGTTTTGCACGGAGCTCATCAACATTTTACAAACAAAAGTAGCTTCGCAAATCTTATGGCTCATGAAAAAGATTTTGGAATGCCAGCTGAGTGGCATTTTCATCCTACTGCTCATGGTAAAGGAGCATGTGATGGTATTGGAGCAAACCTTAAAAGAAATGCACCGAAGTATAGCCTCCAGTGCTCTCATCAAGATCGCATCTTATATGCGACTGCTTTATTCCATTGGGCAAAGAGTTATTGTAAAGAAACTAAAATAGTTTTTAGTAGCAAAGAGGATCATCAGGAAACATTGAAAACACTGAAGAGCAGATTCGATGCTGCGGTAACAATCGATGGCACCGCTCAATACCATGCTTTTATACGGCTTGTCGATGGAAGACTCAAGTTGAAAAAGTTTTCTGCCTCTATTCAATACAATTTCTTTCCAAAGACCACAAATAAACCAGCAGCGAAATCAACAGCTGAACCTAGTCACGCCAAGAAAGGATTGACAAAAAAAAACGCAGTAAATAAAGGCGACAAAAAAGCTGGATGAAAGACTGGGTATTTAAAAATTTACAAGACTTAAATATTTCATCAGCTACAATAAATTAAGTATAAAAATAGTTATGATATAAATGGATCTAATGCAATTAAGATTAAATTTTAATAAATTATTTATCTTTTTATTTTTAATATTATTATTATTATACATTAATTTAATTCTTATTAAAAATAAATAAAAAATAATAATTTTTCAACATTTCTATAGAAAAAAAGCGATTTTTTCCTGAGGTTAACATATTCTGGGTATTACAGTATCGAGGGTATAAAATTTTAGTTAGGTATATTATATACCTTCGGAAAGTTTAGTTTGTCTAGTTTCTCAGTATAAGTTTTATTTGTAAGGTTTTAGACACAAATAGGAAAAAATTCAAAATAGTGCATTTGTGAAAAATTTAAAAACCGTTGTCTTGAGTTACAAAACATTTATTTTGATAGATATCCCACTCCCATCCCACTAAGCGAACAAAAAGCTCTTAAAGGAAAAATCCTAAGCTTTCTTATGAAAAAAAAAAATGCCCTTTTTGAAAAATAAAGACAAAAAATGCTTTAATTTAGCAAAAAAAAAAAAAAGTCTACAAATTTTTTAAGTATTTTTTTCCGAAATATTGAAGAAATAGCTATCTAAACTCTTTGGGAGAAAATTTTCTAAGAACAATAGGTAATAAGTTACATGGATGAGAAAAACGCCTGTTTGGCCAAAATGTCAAATTTTGATCCCCTCTAACTCAGAGAGATCTGGACCGATCTTGTTGAAAAATTGTATCTAAACTACTATTCAATAGGACTAACCTTGGTGCAAATTTCATCCCGATCGAAAGACATCGGTTTCAAAAGTTGGTGCACTTGACATGAAATCCCCCATATGGATAATAATTATAGAACAAAAAAACCTTGAAAAAGAAACATAAAACAAATAAAATGGTTAAAAATTATGTTTTTTAGTTAACATAAACATGAGCTTTTTATGCATTTAACAAATTTCAACTTTAATAACCCATTAGTAAGAATATAGAAGGAGCAGCACCTTGTGCAAACACTTATTTCATAAGATATTGGACAACCATCTATCATATGCCTTTTAATTTATTTGATTAGCTCAGTTGGTTCAAATGTTATGATTTTTGCAACGAAAAAAATCAAATGGTGCCACTGTGCGCGTGTCCATTGAATGCATAAGTTGTGAAGCTTATGTTCCACAGGTATTTCTTCCCACTCTTCTTTAATTCTTTATTTGTTGGCTTCCTTTCACTGACCTTTTTGTTTAGATCGAACCACAAATCATCGATAGGGTTCATGTCAGGACTTTGGGCATAGGTATCGATAACTTTGTTATAATTGTATAATAATCAGGACCTACACAAATAAGACTTATGTTTCGGATCAATATCTTGATAAAATTTTTATAGAATTTGTAGAGAATCGTCGAGCACTAGCGTTCAGTTCATTTAAAAAAAAATCAAGATATAAACTACTTTGGCCATTACCTAATCCAAAATCCTGACTTTACAAACTCCATTGGTTGATACACAACCACATACCATAACTGACAGTTTTTAAAAACTTTACTGTAGGATTTCAGTTTTTATCTTCTAGTGCTGTTAGAGGTTTTCGCCAAATCTTTTTGGGTCCATTATGATAGTACCGCATCACTTTCGTCTCATCACAGAAAATATATCATCACAGAAAATAAAAGGTTTTTCAATATTTTTCACTGAGAGCACAGGTATTTTTCCTAGCCACTCGTGAGGAATATTTCTGTTTTTGTATTACATATCGGATGGTTTCATATGAAATGCTCATGTGATATGCTATTCATGAAAAAAAAACATATACATACATTAAGAATTTGTTGTTGAAATTCTTACCTTTTTTTACTGTGCAAAGACTTTCTTGACAAACTGTAGATATATGGGTCTTGCGGAACAGTACTAAAATGGCAACCATACCTTACATTGGTTACAATATTGAGTTTATCACACAGGTGGAGGGTATCAAAGATTCGGCAAAGCCACAAAAAACTAAAAGTTGAGTAATAGAAAAACTTTTTTGTTTTGGAAGGAATACCTTCGTATTCACGCATTATGGATACACACAGAAAAAAAAATTCGCAAAGAAATTACTCACAAGTGTAGCAATTTTCATTGTACATTTTTATTTATTGTTAGTAATAATTGGAGGCAACAAGCTGTCGTGACAGACATGACAACAAACAGACATCATTTTAGAGAATGTTTGAAAAACACAGAAAAGCTCTGAAGTTAGTTGTATGACAAATAAGAAACAGTTGTTTGTAGTTAAGATACATACGAGCGAATTTATTAATAAAGCACATAAAAAACATGAGTTCTAAAATAATAAAAGAAGTATTTTGTAATGTGACAGACATGACACTGCCTTTATTTTCAAAACTACTTAATTACACTTTTCCTTTCTTACTGGAAAAATAAGGACTATACAAATATTTAAAAATACATCTAACAAATTATTGTCATATTTTCATACCCTTTTCTTTGAAATGGTATCAATAAAAATTATTTATATTAAAATTTTAAAATTGGACCTAAAGGTCAACCTTTGCATGGAATTACCCAATTTTATATTCGATTTTTTTATATAGAAATGTAATTGCAGCTTACCATGTTATATGGTAATCAGATTTTTACTGCTAAGAATATGGAATTATTATCTTAATCAAAGAAAAATTCGATTGCTAACTTGATTGAAATTCGGTTGAAAATAATTGCTGTAGACTCACTCTATTTTTTTATTTTGAGTAATAAACATTTTTTTATACAACTTTGAGCTATATGAATTTTTTTTTTTTTAAATAATGTTCCCATAACAAAATGATCATATTCTATTAACAGGTCGCAAAAGCGTGTCTCCTGGAAACAAATACCAGTGATATATCAAACAAAAGCCTTCAACTTTTTAAAAAGGTTGACACTTAAAAATTAATGTTCCAAGGAACGTTAAGACAACAAAACAAAAGGACTTGGGTCACACGAAAAACAGCTAATCTTTTTGATAAAAAAAAAATATATATATCTTCACAAAAATCTAATAAAACAAAATATATTAAATTGCAAAATAAAAAAAAATATATATATAAAAAATTTAATAGTTTTCCAACAAAAATTCTTAGTCATTCTTTAGGAAAAGAAAGGGCACTTTATATCATTTAAGATAAAATCGTACTCGCACATAAAAATTAAGGTGTATTTAAAAATAAAAACATCTGGCTGAAAAGTACTTGTACTTTATGTATGTTGATAATAAAAATATAAAAAAAAACACGCAATTCGTCATGGTCACACTTGCTGCAGCCACAATGAAAACGAGGAGAAAGAACATACAGGAACCGCTCATTTTGTTAAAGCCTGCTAAATGTTATAATCTGTATTTTTTCTTCTTTTTTTTTTGGAAAGATTCATACTGTTCTTTACAGTAGTTGTTGAACGAGTACGACGATGTGCTAAAGTATTCATTCCAACAGTCTCATGCTGTGTGTATAAGTTCAGATCTTTTGTATAGTTCCTCCTGGTGTTTGCTTGAAATTAAGCAAAAAAAAAAAAGCAAAAAAATTTAATAGTTTTCAAGATATACAATCTCATCTCAGTTGTTTTTGCTTAAGCCATGTTAGCAATTTTTATACGTTTATGTTCTATTGTTTGGCAAATTTAAACAAATTATGGGTATTTTAACACAATGACATTTCAAAAAATTACATTACGTCCATGATTTATTTATTCATTTTTTTTTTTTTTTTTTGTTCAATTTAAGTTCTTTGTTTTGAATTTGTGAATGAATATTAAAGGAGCAAAGGAGAACTAGAAGATATTGGGTTTACTGTCAGCTATTCTTTATGTATGCTTAACAAGGCAACAAGTACCTAAATTCGAAAATAGTTTTGTTGCTATTTTGTTTTTTCGCTTTGCTGAATATTTTTGTATGATGTTCTCATAATACTATTTTATACAGTCTGTCAAGAAAGTGTTTTGACAAAATAAAAATTTTCAGACATCACAGAGAAATACTTTTATAACGCAGCCGGTGTTTGAATAGCTAAAGACAAAATAAGGGATAATAATTTGGCATGTTTTGAGAGCTTAATAATTATGCGATATTTCAAGAATAAATTTCAATTTCGTCTTGACTAATTATATCACTCATATGATCATATGAACATTTTATCAAATATTTCGAAAGTTATTTTCACTAAAAAAAAACAAATTTGTAGCAGAAAAGAAAAAGAAATATAGTGATGTACATAACATCGCAAAAAACCGTGTAAAACAATTTTATTATTATTTCCTGGCTTAATACGGTCAATATACCTATTTGTGAAAATTAACGTCATTTTTAAAGCCATTTGTTAAATAAAAATAAAAAACCATCGTTAAAAGCTGATTCACAAGTTTTCCCTTAAGCAATTGAATGTCTCAGTCAAAACATCACGAGAATTAAAGAATATATCTGTGGTCACAAGCATTAACCACCTAAGTCGAAAACCATGTTTTCGAGAAAAATAATTTTTATATAAATGTAATTAGGCTTCATTGCGACTTAGGTCAGTATATTTTAATTAATAACTTTTTGTTAGATTTGTAGTCATTTCTCGGACATATTGCAATTAATACTGTGTATTTATTGTGTTAATATGCAAATTTTAATTTTGTTTCAGTGGTGCGTGGTAGAGAATCGGTTTCTGGCATTTCAGCCTTCATCAGCGATTTGTTGAACATTGTGATAAGTTTTTTATATTATAATTTTTAAAAAACAGTGTTAGAAAAATGGGGATTTCACGTAAATATAAAGTTTTTTTTAGTAGAATATGATAGCATACATAACTCAAATCGTCATTAAGTCGACTTAGGCGGTTATCGCTTGTGACCACAGATATGTGTATCAGTGTTTCAAAAAGTTATTTTTCTTTTCCCCTAAAAAGTTTAAATAATTCCCTAGATAAGGTCGTTTTCCGAACATTTTTATACCCTATACCACTTTCTGCTGATGTTTGTAACTACCAAAAACATTTGATCTAGACTTACTGAGTTGATTTAGCGATGTCCGTCCGTCCGTCCGTCCGTCAGTCCGCATGTGTGTCCATGAAAACCTTGTAATCAAACTACAGGTCGCAAATATTAATATATTTTGATGAAATTTGGTAGTTAAGCTCCCATCGGCCAAAGGAAGAATGCTATTGAACTAGTCCCCATACAAATGAACCCTTAGATAGGTATATTATCCACAGTATCATATAGATCTCATTCAAATTGGGTTTGTGTATATTTATTACATCCAATATTCAGTAATCCGAAAATTAAACCTATAGCAAAATTCTTAGTCGCAGTCCACATATAAAGCTAATTCCCGATCATCTCTTAAATTTGTCAAAAACAAGAATATTGCAAATAAGTAATCTTACCAAATCTGGTCAGGAGCGGTCCATTTGTCGACATAGTCCCCAATTTTATTTACCAACACAATATTTCATTTTTTTGAATAAATTGTCTTTCATTAGCTTGGGGTCATATGCGACCCCAAGTCCAAAAGGGTTAATGAGGTCATATTACTTTTTTCAGAAACCCTAGACATTTGAGATAAAATATATCATTTAAAAGTAGAAAACTGGTAAATTTTTGATACAAAGTATTTAGAAAGAGTACATTTACTAAATATTTCACAAAAAACTATTTTTTCTCGAAATCCGCAAAAAAAAAATCATGTGAGTCCGATCACAAGGGAGATGTGTAAACATCTAATAATTAAAGAAAACATCAACATCATATTTTCCAATGCATAAAAAATAAGTCGATTATGCTGTTTTCTGAAATGCAATTGATGTTTTCTGAAATTCAATTGATGTTTTCTGAAATACAATTATTGTTATCTGAAATTCAATTGAAGTTTTCTGAAATTCTATTTATGTTTTCTGAAATTCAAATGAAGTTTTCTGAAATACAATTGAGGTTTTCTGAAATACAATTGATGTTTTCTGAAATTCTATTGATGTTTTCTGAAATTCAATTGATGTTTTCTGAAACTCGAATGATGTTTTCTGAAATTATATTGATGTTTTCTGAAATTCTATTTATGTTTTCTGAAATTCAATTGATGTTTTCTCAAATACAATTGATGTTTTCTGAAATACAATTGATGTTTTCTGAAATTCTATTGATGTTTTCTGAAATTCAATAGATGTTTTCTGAAACTCGAATGATGTTTTCTAAAATACAATTGATGTTGTCTGAAATACAGTTGATGTTTTCTGAAATTCTATTGATGTTTTCTGAAATTCAATTGATGTTTTCTGAAACTCGAATGATGTTTTCTGAAATTATATTGATGTTTTCTGAAATTCTATTTATGTTTTCTGAAATTCAAATGATGTTTTCTGAAACTCGAATGAAGTTTTCTGAAATTATATTGATGTTTTCTGAAATTACATTGATGTTTTCTGAAATTCTATTTATGTTTTCTGAAACTCGAATGATGTTTTCTGAAATTATATTGATGTTTTCTGAAATTCTATTTATGTTTTCTGAAATTCAAATGATGTTTTCTGAAACTCGAATGATGTTTTCTGAAATTATATTGATGTTTTCTGAAATTCTATTTATGTTTTCTGAAATTCAAGTGATGTTTTCTGAAATTATATTGATGGTTTCTGAAATACAATTGATGTTATCTGAAATTCAATTGAAGTTTTCTGAAATTCTATTTATGTTTTCTGATATTCAAATGATGTTTTCTGAAATACAATTGATGCTTTCTGAAATACAATTGATGTTTTCTGAAATTCTATTGATGTTTTCTGAAATTCAATTGATGTTTTCTGAAACTCGAATTATGTTTTCTGAAATTCTATTGATGTTTTCTGAAATACAATTGATGTTTTCTGAAATTTTATTGATGTTTTCTGAAATACGTTTATGTTTTCTGAAATTCTATCGATGTTTTCTGAAATACAATTGATGTTTTCTGAAATTATATTTATGTTTTCTGAAATTCAGTTGATGTTTTCTGAAATTTTATTGATGTTTTCTGAAATACAGTTTATGTTTTCTGAAATTCTATCGATGTTTTCTGAAATACAATTGATGTTTTCTGAAATTATATTGATGGTTTCTGAAATACAATTGATGTTTTCTGAAATTATATTGATGTTTTCTGAAATACAGTTTATGTTTTCTGAAATTCAAGTGATGTTTTCTGAAATTATATTGATGTTTTCTGAAATACAGTTTATGTTTTCTGAAATTCAAGTGATGTTTTCTGAAATTATATTGATGTTTTCTGAAATACAATTTATGTTTTCTGAAATTCTATTTATGTTTTCTGAAACTCGAATGATGTTTTCTGAAATTATGTTGATGTTTTCTGAAATTCTGTTTATGTCTTCTGAAATTCAAATGATGTTTTCTGAAACTCGAATGATGTTTTCTGAAATTATATTGATGTTTTCTGAAATTCTATTTATGTTTTCTGAAATTCAATTGATGTTTTCTGAAATACAATTGATGTTATCTGAAATTCAATTGAAGTTTTCTGAAATTCTATTGATGTTTTCTGAAATTCAATTGATGTTTTCTGAAACTCGAATGATGTTTTCTGAAATTATATTGATGTTTTCTGAAATTCTATTTATGTTTTCTGAAATTCAAATGATATTTTCTGAAACTCGTATGATGTTTTCTGAAACTATATTGATGTTTTCTGAAATTATATTGATGTTTTCTGAAATTCTATTTATGTTTTCTGAAACTCGAATGATGTTTTCTGAAATTATGTTGATGTTTTCTGAAATTCTATTTATGTTTTCTGAAATTCAAATGATATTTTCTGAAACTCGAATGATGTTTTCTGAAATTATGTTGATGTTTTCTGAAATTCTATTTATGTTTTCTGAAATTCAATTGATGTTTTCTGAAACTCGAATGATGTTTTCTGAAATTCTATTTATGTTTTCTGAAATTCAAATGATATTTTCTGAAACTCGTATGATGTTTTCTGAAACTATATTGATGTTTTCTGAAATTATATTGATGTTTTCTGAAATTCTATTTATGTTTTCTGAAACTCGAATGATGTTTTCTGAAATTATGTTGATGTTTTCTGAAATTCTATTTATGTTTTTTGAAATTCAAATGATGTTTTCTGAAACTCGAATGATGTTTTCTGAAATTATATTGATGTTTTCTGAAATTCTATTTATATTTTCTGAAATTCAAGTGATGTTTTCTGAAATTATATTGATGGTTTCTGAAATACAATTGATGTTTTCTGAAATTCTATTTATGTTTTCTGATATTATATTGATGTTTTCTGAAATACAGTTTATGTTTTCTGAAATTTTATTGATGTTTTCTGAAATACAGTTTATGTTTTCTGAAATTCTATTGATGTTTTCTGAAATACAATTGATGTTTTCTGAAATTATATTGATGGTTTCTCAAATACAATTGCTGTTTTCTGAAATTATATTGATGTTTTCTGAAATACAGTTTATGTTTTCTGAAATTCAAGTGATGTTTTCTGAAATACAATTGATATTTTCTGAAATACAATTGATGTTTTCTGAAATTTTATTGATGTTTTCTGAAATACAGTTATGTTTTCTGAAATTTTATTGATGTTTTCTGAAATACAGTTTATGTTTTCTGAAATTCTATTGATGCTTTCTGAAATTCAATTGATGTTTTCTGAAATTCTATTTATGTTTTCTGAAATTCAAATGATGTTTTCTGAAATTATATTGATGCTTTCTGAAATACAAGTGATGTTTTCTGAAATTATATTGATGTTTTCTGAAATTCTATTTATGTTTTCTGAAATTCAAATGATGTTTTCTGAAATAATATTGATGGTTTCTGAAATACAATTGATGTTTTCTGAAATACAATTGATGTTTTTTGAAAGACAATTGGAAAATGTTTAGAAAAGAACATATCATAATTATTTCACAAATACAATCAGATAAAGTCACACCGATTTACAATTCAGCTCACAACGATGTGTTACGCTGTTTTTGCGATTGTATTGTGAAATAGAAATTTACCCCCCCCCCCTGCGCGTATAGATGTTTACACATCAAAAAAATTCTGGCAGAGGAATTTTCTTAACAATTCACACAATTTATCTCTAATATATTTTTAACAAAACTCTACAGTACCAGAACCAGTTTTTGAAATTTTGTTTAAGAAATTTTTTTAAAACTTTAATAAGGAGTTTTCAAAATTTTATCAAAAAAATTTTCCATTTTTGGGCTCATTTCGCAATAGGTTAAAAAAGTGTTCATAAAACAATACTTCATATCTGAGTACTTATAGGTACAGAGACCAAAAAAAAAATTATGCCTTTAATCAATTTGTGAAAGTAGAAAAAATTTGCATCCCATTTCACGACCTAGAGTATTTTGGCACAGAAGTGGTCTGAGGCATTTGTTATTTCTTGGCGAGTTTTTATTCGATTTTGAAGCCATATAGCTTTTTGGAAAGATAATTTAGTACTTATATTGAGTCATATAACAAATTGTCTAAAAAATTAAACTATAGAACGAAATTTTCGTAAAATCTGAATAAAACACACCCATATAAACACACTTGAAATTTTCAGTCGCGTTGAGGCACCTCTAATTTTTTTATGATTGACCCAAAACTTTGTATTTCTCAGTTTTTTTGCCATATTTCTAGTGGATGAGACTGAGAGTTAGAAAATTTTTTTTTATTAAGGGCCATCCTAGTCCCATATAAATATAACATCCAATATGAACTTTTTCATATCCGAAGGCAAAAAAATTAATAACAATGCCACTCAAATTTATGCCTATACCTGATTTAAAGCAAGGGCTTTTTGTTTTCTGTCAGGTCTACAGGACCAAATTTATTTAACTTTTCATAAGCTTGTTAGATTTGCTGTGATTCTATAGGAAAATTATTAGAATCTGCGAATGTTAAAAAAACAACCTTTTACCTGCCTACTTCGGAAATTTGTCTTAAAACAAATATCTTGAATTCATCAGAATATGATAAATGGCATACAAACAAATTTAAATCAGGTAAATCGGATATTTTTTCAAATAAAAAAGCTTGTAATATGGATATTTTTCAATAAGTTCAAATTTAGAGTTCCTAAAGAAAAAATGCTGACATCTAAAGCGTTTCCAAAAAAATATGAAAATCTATAAATAAATAGTTCTTTAATTTTTTATAAATAATTACGTAATTTTAAAAGAAAAGGTGATTTCTTATTAGTATTTGCTCTTTAATATTGGCAATTTTTTATTTTTTTCGGGACAATGTTAAAAAATGTGGCACCATCAGCCTAAATTAACATGACACATGGAGTATAACAATAACTACACAATTATTAAGCATATGCTATAAACACAATGAGCAGAACAACAACAACAATTACGGAAATTTAATTACACAAATTTAGCATAACAACAACAACATAGAAAAATCGAATATTTTATGTTTTTGTAAATTTTCATAGAAATCTCGAGTGCTAACAAACCAATTCTGGTGAATTTATTTAACAACCTGCTCTGGATGAATCACTATCACTAAAAACGAGTAACCTAGGTGATCCATTAAGGTCGGACGGACGGACATTGCTATAACAACTCCGCTTGTTATAGGGATCATGCATATATATATTTTATGGAGTCCAGATTTGTTTTCTTATTACTATAAAACAGAACACAAACCTACATATACTCTCTGCACACTGGTATAGAGGTTATAAAAATAAGGTAAAGTAATTAGTACTTTATGAGGCCACATTTGGCATCAATCACGGCTTGCAGTTCTCTGTTCGTGTTATTCACTAGTTTTTCTACGTACTACTTTGCATTTTTATTTAATTTCTCTAAAATTATTGTTTTTATACCATTGTTAGTTTTAGAATGCCCCTTGCCAGTGCTTTAAAAAAACCTCACAAATCTATCTCGACTTTTAGGGTTAACCAAGTCTTTGCTACAGTTGTAGAGAAGCCAAGGCATTACCATATGCCTACCATGTTTTGGATTTCTGCCAGCATAAAACTCAATAGAGAAAATCTCTTCAGCTTCCTTATTGGATATGCACCCCCAAACCATGATCGAAAGTTTTTCAAATTTCTTAATTGGAACTATATTATGACATGTTCTTCCTATTCCAAAATATAACGTCATCCCAGTAGTCATCAGGCTTGGCCAAAAAAAAATCTCTTTTATTTGTAAGGTTTTCGAATGCTCGTTTAATTTCAAGATTCATCTTACTGTTTCACTTTTGAATTTACCTGCAAGTTACCTAGTAAAACCATCGAGTTTCCATCAACCTTTCTTCGTAAAATTCATTCTACTCTCTCCCAAATCTTACGTGGGCGCCCTCTCGAAGGTTCTTTGCTCAAGTCTGACTTTGTTTTGTGGGCGATTTAAAATATTTTAAACCGTCTGTCTTGTTAAAGGTAATTTTTCGGATAATTCTTGCACAGTTTTCTTGAGATTGCGGTTATACTAAACCAAGCGAAACACCTCAATTGACGTTTTTTTTGCCAGACAAATTGATTAATTTTTTTATAATAACGCACAAATAATTTTAATTAATGTTTGATTAGAACATAAGAAGTTACTATGAGCAAAGCTAAAAAGGTAAATCTGATGACAGTAAATGTATTTTAAAAGTATATTGTACTTAATTCAAAGTGAAATTGTAATAACAGTTTCTTGACAACACTTGTTTGGAGTATCATCTACAGACCTTTTTTTAAATTTATAAATAAACTGGAAATAATAAAAAATAAACTAAGTACAAAAAAGAAACATTATTTGTGAAAGTAAAAGTGAAAACGGCAAAAAATTTTATTTTGTCAAAACACTTTCTTGACAGACTGTATATTTTCCGTAGCTTGCAGCTACTATTTTACATGTTATTAAGGAAGATTTTTTTTCTTAAAATTCTTTGTTGTAGTAAACTTCCTTATTTTTTTAATTTTCCTGCTTTTTTTTTTTGATACTTTTTATGTACAGTTCACTCAAAAAGCGAGTGACCACCATTAGTTTTAAAATTAAAAGAATTTTTTTATAAAAACAATTAAGATTGCTAAATTCGTCTGTGCCGAACCTATGTGTCATTAACTCAATATTTTAAAAACTGTTGGGTATGGTTAACTTTTTAGTACAGCTGCCGATAATTAACTTTTAAATTCTAAACCATTAAAATTTAAAGTTTTTATACCCTATACCACTATATGCCAGACGAATTGGGAATTCTAAGACTTTGAATGCAATTGGAGAATCTACAGCAATAATCGTGATACTTGGCAATATAATATGCGTTCCTTTGAATTTGGCATTAGTAACTGTCGATTCAATAATGTTAGCCATATTTTCTTGATAACGAACCGCGTTCCCTCATATAATTTTGGTGCATTTAGGTTCGAAGCAGTATAATTGGTCGTCCTACTTTTTTTATTTTTTATTCATTTATATATTTATTTAATCAATACAGCACAACAAGAACTAGTCAGTATCTAATATTGCTGGAAAGATAATGGCAAAATATGATTTTGTTATTAAATAAAAAATTAAAATTCGGAATACTGTTTATTTTAAAAATAATTGGATTAAAAAAAAGAGTTATTCTAAAAAAACTATGTGGGTCCGTTCACAGGGGAGATGTGAAAACATCTATTTACACATCAATTTAAATTAGACGGAAAGCGTCATCTATGTATCACTTATAGCAATCAACTGCATGGGCTCTGCTAATATAAAAATAATTATTATTATTTATTATTTCAACCGGTAATTTTTTAATTTTTCGTTTTTTATTTTTCATTATCCATTTTTCGTTTTTCATTTTTTATTTTAAATTTTTTATTTCTCATTTTTTATTTTTCATTTATTAATTTTTAATTTTTTAGCTCTCATTTTTTATTTCTAATTTTTTGTTTTTTATTTTTTATTTTTCATTTTTATTTTTAATTCTTAATTTTTTGTTTTTCAATTTAATTTTCCCTTTTTAATTTTTTTATTTTTCATTTTTCATTTTTCGTTTTCCATTTTTCATTTTCGTATTTCATTTTTCGTTTTACATTTTTCATTTTTCGTTTTTCATGTTTAATTTTTCATTTTTTATTTTTTATATTTTATTTTTTATATTTAATTTTTTTAGTTTCAATTTTTCATTTCTCATTTTTCATTTTTATTTTTAATTTTTTATTTTTCGCTTTCATTTTTCGTTATTCATTTTTCAATTTTCATTTTCCATTTTTTATTTTTTAATTTTTCGTTTTTCATTTTTCAGTTTTTATTTTTTATTTTTCATTTTTATTTTTAATTTTTTATTTTTAATTTTTCATTTTTCATTCTTCATTTTTTATTTTTTATTTTTCATTTTCATTTCTCATTTTTCGTTTTTCATTTTTCATTTTTCATTTTTCATTTTTAATTTTTCCTTTTTCATTTTTTTTTTTCAATTTTCATTTTCCATTTTTCATTTTTTATTTTTCATTTTCATTTCTCATTTTTCGTTTTTCATTTTTCATTTTTCATTTTTCATTTTTAATTTTTAATTTTTAATTTTTAATTTTTAATTTTTAATTTTTAATTTTTAATTTTTAATTTTTAATTTTTAATTTTTAATTTTTAATTTTTCATTTTTCGTTTTTGATTTTTCATTTTTTATTTTTCATTTTTCATTTTTTGTTTTTAGTTTTTCATTTTTCTTGTTTCATTTTTCATTTTAATTTTTCATTTTTCATTTTTCATTTTTAATTTTTAATTTTTAATTTTTAATTTTTCATTTTTTTTTTCAATTTTCATTTTTCATTTTTCATTTTTTATTTTTCATTTTCATTTCTCATTTTTCGTTTTTCATTTTTCATTTTTAATTTTTCATTTTTCATTTTTCGTTTTTGATTTTTCATTTTTTATTTTTCATTTTTTGTTTTTAGTTTTTAATTTTTCTTGTTTCATTTTTCATTTTCATTTTTCATTTTTCATTTCTCATTTTTCATTTTTCATTTTTCATTTTTAATTTTTAATTTTTCATTTTCCGTTTTTAATTTTTCATATTTCATTATTCATTTTTCATTTTTCATTTTTAATTTTTCATTTTTCATTTTTCGTTTTTCATTTTTCAGTCTTCTTTTTTAATTTTTCATTTTTCATTTTTCGTTTTTCATTTTTCAGTTTTCATTTTTCATATTAATTTTTCATTTTTTATTTTTCGTTTTTTATTTT